>JAUKPS010043246.1:0-45031 GCA_032273165.1 Chlorellidium tetrabotrys | reverse complement strand
CGCGCTGGGCTTTGCCGGGTATCTGGACTATGCGTTGGTGCCCGTCACCACCGCTGGCACCAAGACCGCTGGCGGCACCACCTGGGCTGTGGCCACGCCTGATGAAATCATCAAGGACGTGCAGACGGCGTTGGGCCTGGTGTTCAGCAACAGCAAAGGCCTGTTCCTGCCGGACCGTATCGAAATCCCGATTCTGCAGTTCGTGCAAATCAGCTCTATGCGGATCAACGGCACGGCGGGCAACGGCGTGAATGAAACGGTGCTGTCCTTCCTGAAAAAGAACAACCTGTACACGCAGATGACCGGCACGGAGTTGGACATTCGGCCGCTGCGTTACCTGGCTGGTGCTGGCGCCGGTTCCACCAACCGCCTGATTGCGTCCGAAAACAAACCGGATGACCACTACATGCCCATGCCTGAAGTGTTCAACATGCTGCCGCCGCAAGACCGGCAGTTTGCAACGGACCTGTTCGCCATCTGGAAAATCGGCAGCTACCACAAGCCTTACCCCACGTCCGCGCAATTCATGGACGGTATTTAAACCACCGTCCGCGAAGTGCGGGTAAACTGAAGGGCCGCCGTCTTTGATTGCGGCCCTTTTTTCATTCATCAACAGGAGTTCACCATGTCCGGTAAATACACCATCACCAACCGTATGCAACGCGCGTTCATCGTGCCTGACGCCGTAGGCTTCGCAAGCCTGGCTATCAACCCCGGCACCGCTGAAGCCGTGGATGTGGACCACTGGGATTCCATCCGCAAAGGCAACGCCGTGATTGACGCCCTGTTGATTGACCGCCATTTGGTGGTTGAACGCGGCGACAAGCCCGACGCCAACGCCGTGCCCGCGCGCGAACTGAACAACCCAGGTTCTCCTGTCGCGCCTGAAGAGCTGGCCGCGCCTGAAGGTGTCAAAGTTGAAATCAAGCAGGAAAAAGCTGCAGAGATTGACCTGCAAAACGAACCCGCCGCAGGCACCGGCACCGTGGCCGCACGTGGCGCGCGCGCGGCCGCACCTGTGCAGACCAAAGCCCCCAGCAAAAAGCGCTAAGCCGTGACTCCAGACCTGGCCACCTTCCGCATTTTGTACCCTGAGTTTGCCAGCGTGGCAGACCCGGCGGTGCTAGCACAGTTGACGGTGGCCGGGGATGACCTTGATCAAGGCGCGTGGGGCCTGTGCTGGGCTAAAGCGGTGTTGGCTTATGCCGCCCATATGCTGGCGCTGTCTCAGGCCCGTCTCGCAGCCGTGCAGGTGGTAGGCGGTGGCGTTGTGCTGCCCCCCACCGGCCTGGTGCAGTCCGCGGGCGCGGAGGGATTATCTGTGTCCTTTGCGGTGCCGCAGGGGCAGACAGAATCCAAGGCGTGGTATTCACAAACCCCCTACGGCCAAGCGTTCTTGGCATACCAGCGCCAGTGCCTCTCACGGGGGCGGCTGTCGTGGTAGCCCCCGCCTTTATCCAAAAGAACCCCGGATGGCTTGGGCGGCTGCTTAAAAGCTATAAAAATGATAGCGTGCTGGCCATTGGTTTTCCTGCCAGCAAAACCGGCGGCATTAAATACCCCGACGGCACGCCAGTAACGCTGGTGGCGGCCGTCAACAATTTTGGCTCCGTGACGCGCGGCATCCCGCAACGTGAGTTCATGCACCGTTCACAGCCTGCGGCCATCACAGCCACGGCGCCCATTGCTGAAGCGCTTATGCCCGCGGTCAACGCCGGTAAGGCCACCATTGGCCAGGTGCTTGAGAACATGGGGCCACACGCTGAAGCGGCGTTTAAAAAGACCATCGGCGAGATTACAGAGCCCCCCAACGCGCAAAGCACCATCAATGAAAAGGGAAGCTCCAAGCCGCTGGAGGATACCGGCCTCATGCGCAGCACTCTCACGTACGTCGTGCGCCCGGGGCAGGCATCATGATCCTGCTACCCGTCAACATTCCGGTGGCCATTTTTGGTTCCACCCTGTCCGTGTTTGATGTGGTTTTTGGCCGTGATGCGTTGGGTGAACCCACGATAGCGCAGGAAGCCAACCGTACTGTGTTCGGCCCTATTCAGCCCGCCGGTGACAAGTTGATTGCGTTGCTACCTGAAGGCGCGCAGTCTGATGGCGCCGTGGTCATCCACACTGCGGGCGTCATGTCCGCTGCCGACCTGGCCAACGGTAGCGCCACGGGCCGCCAAACTTTTGTCCGGCATGCCGGTGAAATCTGGAAGGTGTGGGGGATGCAGAATTGGGCGCCGTGCGCGGGCCAAATCCAACGCTACCTGGCCACCAAATACGTGAACGTTGATGGCAACATTACTTGAAGTCCAACAGGCGTTGGCCACCTACCTGAAGGCATGCGAACCAGCACGCGTGATGGTGTTAGGCCGTGCGGGTGAAGCCGCGGTGCCTGCGTCCCCGTGCGTCATGTACCACCTGGATAATTACGTGCCGCAGGATCACCCCACCGTGACGTTTGACGGCGGCGTGCAGACCGTGAAAGCCGCGGCCACGCCGCTGGAGTACGTGATTGAATGGATCGGCGGGGATGCCATGGGCGCGGCCGCCAAGGCGCTGGCACTGCTACACGCCACGCAGCGCACCGCCGACCTGTTCAAAGTGTGTGGCTTGATGGGCGCCAGCAATCCGCAGGACTTGACCGGGTTGGAACTAGGTACAATGCGCGCACGGGTTCAGGTACGGCTGACGCTAAATGCTTCCTTGACTTCCACCGCCACGTTGGAAACAATCGAGCATCAGGGCATCCGGGTGCGCGAACAGCAACTAGGCTTTGACAAAACTTTTACCATTGATCAAGGAGTAAATCCAAATGGCTGATCCAATCTTGGGCGGCGTGCTGTCCCTGCCACGTTCGCTGGACGTTTTCGTTACCCTGTCCAAACCCCAATCCGAACAGACAACGGACCTGTCCATTGCCGTGTTTGCGCAGGCTGGTGGCGGCTTTGGTTTTGGTGCTGACCGTATCGCGTTCTACTCCACCTTTGACGCTGTGGAAGCTGACAGCCGCGTGACGGCTGAAGGCACCAAAGCGGCCCGGGACTTTTTCAGCCAGACCCGCCGCGCACGCACCATGGCCATTGGCCAAGTGTTCAGCACGCCGCAAGCTGGCTTCCTGAAGACCGGCGCCCCCGGATCATTGGCCGCGTTGCTGGCCGTCACCACCGGTTCCTTTGCCGTTTCAATTGACGGCGTGAGTTCCGACATTACCGCAATCAACCTGTCCGGTGGCGTGACCATGGCGGGCATTGCCGCGCTGTTGCAAACCAAAGTCCGCGCCGTGGCAACTGGCGGTTTCACGTTGGCCACCGTGGTGTGGGACGCGGTCACCGGCACGTTCAAGATCACATCCGGCACCACGGGTGGCCTGTCCGCCGTCAGCGTGCTTGACACCGTCAGCCCCGCGTCCGGTGTTGACATTTCCGGCCCGGGCTTCCTGAACGGCCGCACGGGCACCGGCATTGCACAGCCAGGCTACGCGCCCACCGGTGACCTGGTGGATGAACTGACGCTGATTGCACAAGCCGCGCGCAGTTCCGGCCGCTTCATTTACGGTTGGGCGCTGGACGCGGTCTACCGTGACACCCAAGACCAAATTGATGCCGCCGGTTGGGCGCAAGCCCGTACCGCGTTCATGCCGCTGGTGTCCAACAGCCCGTTGGCGTGGGACCCTTCCAGCACCAATGACCTTGGCCCCACTGTGCGCCTGGCTGGCCAGTACCGCGCGGAACCCATCTACCACGACAAGCCCGACTACTACCCGGACATGGCGTTGCTGGCGTTGCTGCTGTCCGTGAACTATGCGCAAAAGTCCAGCACGATCACGGCCAAATTCAAAGACCTGATCGGCATTCCCATTGTCAGCCTGACGGAAACGCAGTGGGTCACGCTGCAGTCCAAGGGTTACAACACGCTGACCCTGACCGGCAACACGTCCCGCGTGTTCCGTGACGGCACCACCGGCAACACATCATGGTTCATGGACGACGTCACCAACCTGGACAACTTCGTGGAAGAACTGCAGGTGGCGGTCTATAACGTCTTCCTGCGCAACAACAAGGTGCCTTACAACAGCGCTGGCCAAATGCTGCTGCAGGACGGCGCACAGCAAATCTGTGAACGGTACATTTTCAATGGCACCCTGAGTGAACGCCGCGTGCTGGACCTGACCAAAGCCGCTGGCTTCCGGATTGATCCAGCCTACACGATCACGCCCACGCCCATTGAACAAATGACCGTGTCTGACCGTGCGCAGCGGATCGGCCCGCCCATGGTCATTGACGTGAATTTGGCCGGGGCCATCCACTCCATTGCAATCAACGTCAACGCTTACAGCTAAGGGGCACGCAACATGGCACGCAATACGCAATTCCTGGATCAAGCCGCCTGCACGGTGGTGTCTGACGGCACCATTGATGAAGACCACATGAGCGGTGACAGCATCCGCGTGATTCCCAACGGGGAAGGTTCCGCGCTGGAAGCTGGCTTTGACAGCACCGTGACTTCCTTCAGCACGGATCAATCCGGCACGTTTGAACAGGACTTCAAGCTGACTTCCCCGAGCCTGGACAAGTACCAACAACTGTGGCAACTGCAGAAACAGGGCGCCGCGCGTCTGTTCAACTGCATGGTGTACACCGGCGCCCGCCAGGCCATCCGGCTGGAAGGCTGCAGCGTGATGAACCCCGGGCAGACCGGCACCGGCGGCAAGACCATGTCCGCCAACACCGTTGTGCTGAACGTTCAAAAAATCATCTACGGTTGATCATGGCACCCGAACAAACCACCATCCGCGGTACTGATTACCGCCTGTTCAAGCTGCCCCCGATGAAGGGCGGCCGTCTGGCCACTGAAGTGGCGCAAGTGCTGGCCGCTGGTCTGGACGGCGGGGCCATTGATGCGCTGGTGAAGGCGTACCGGGACCGCGCGCCAGCCGACGGCGCCGCAGCACCGCCGGACGGTGACAAGCCCGCTGCCAGCTTCCTTGACGCCTTGGGCGATGACGCCAAGCTGTTGGGTGCGCTGGCTGGCGGTGCTGCCCGCGTGGACGCAAACCGGCTGTATGACCTGGCGCTGCAATGCCTGGCGCCGGGCCTGTTCGCAGACAGCAAGAAACTGCACGACACCGCCGCGCAAGATGCGTGGTTTGGTGAACACCCGGACCACCTGCTGTTATGCCTTGCGTGGGCGCTGAAGGTGAACTGCGCGGGTTTTTTCGGCAAGGGCGGCCAGGCTTAGAGATTACGGGCGGCCGCCGCCCTGTTGTTGCTGTCCCCGATGAATGGCGCCTTGACTACGTCTTGGGCCGCCTGGTTACGTCCCACCTTGTCACGCTTCGCCAATTGAATGATTGGGAATACACGTGGGATGAAATTTGGCAAATGCACGATATGCTAGACCTTCAGGACTGGCTAGAATGGCAGCACCACCAAGCCGTTGAAAGCCTTCACACATCATGAGCATCGTTGACGAACTAGTTACCCTGCTTGGACTGAAGGTTGATCCCAAGGCAACAGGCCAAGCCGCGGATTTTTCCAAGGTCATCAACGGTATCCGGGATGGCGCCGTGGCCATGGGCGCGGCCCTGATCACCGCGGCAACCACATTCAAAGCCTATGCGGTCACGCAGGCTTACGCCATTGATGAAGCGGGCAAATTTGCCGACGCTAACCGCATCAGCTTTGAACGCCTGCAGGAACTGGAATATGCCCAAAAGCGGGCCGGGGGCACCACGCAAGAATTGCGCAATGACCTGGCCATGCTGAACAAAACCATGGTCACGATGCAGCCCGGGCAATACAACGCCGGGTTGTACATGATCGGCGTGAGTTCGCGCGATGCGTCCGGCAAGATGCGCACCGCGGATGAACTGTTGGTGTCCATCGCTGAAAAAATGCAGGGCCTGAACAAGCAACAGCAAACGCGGTTGGCTGAAAAGATCGGCCTAAGCCCGGGCACGTTGCGCCTGATGCAGAAAGGCAAAGACGGCATCCGTGAACTGACGGACCGCAGCCGCTTGCTAGGCATTGTTCTTGACGAATCAGCCAAGGAAAAAGCCGCCAAGTTCACGGATTCAATGGTGGAAATGCAGGCCGTTGTGGAGGGCTTGGGCAAGTCCGTGGCCATCGGGCTGGTGCCCGGCCTGACCAAAGCCGCTGAAGCCGTCACGGAATGGGTGTTGGCCAACCGCAAGTGGATTGCCGCCGGAATCAAACAGGTTGTGGACGGCGTGGGCCGCGGCTTTGAAATGGTGGCCAGCACCGTGACGATGGCTTACAACGCCATTATCAAATTTATTGGCCCCATTGGCACCCTGACCAAAGACCTTGACGCCACGCAAGCCATTGCCATTGCCGTGGCCATTGCTGTGGGCGCCATGGGGCTGTCCATGATTGCCGCCACCTGGCCGGTGCTGGCGCTGGCTGCGGGCATCGCGGCAATCATTCTGGTGATTGAAGACCTGTACGCCGCATTCAATGGCCAAGAATCCATCATAGGCGATTGGGTGAAGTCGTTCACCGACGCTTACCCGAACATTGCCGCGGCGTTGGGCAACATCATGGGCGTTGCGCTTAAGCTGGCTGGCCTGTTCAGCGGCGTGGTGTGGGAGGCCATCAAGTCTTTTGGCTCCAACGTGCTGGCGGTGATTGAAACGCTGATAGGCGCGTGGTCCAAATTCTTTGGCATCATTGAAAAGGTGGGCACCTTCCTTGGCAACGTTGCCGGGTGGGCCATGACGCCAATGACCGCCGACGGGTCCAACCCGATTGCGGCCGCGGATCGGATGCTGAAACAAGGCGCCGCCGGTGGCCAGGTGCCAGCGCCCGCAGGCGTAGTGAAGCAAGGCGCGGGCGGGGGCGGTGGCACCGTCAACAACAACGTGACCGTCAACGGCGCGGGTGACCCGTCACGCGTTGGCCAAGAGGTTGTCAACCGCAGCGGCATGGGGCAGTCCCTGCAAATGTCACGGCCCGGGCAGCTTGGCCCGGTAACGGGGTAACGTCATGGCTGTTGCACTGTTTGGTGGCAATGATTTGATCCTGATTGAAGGCGCGGAAGTGGACGCCAAGTTGGGGGAGTTTCACACGTTCGGTGCGGCCCCCACCAATTTTGCAATTGAAGACGGGTCCATTGCCGCTGACCACATCGTGGAACAGCCGGACACGTTGGAAATCAATTGGATTATGTCCAACCTTGATGAACCTGGCGTGTCTTACGGCACCCGCGCGGCCGTGTTGCTGGAAGCCCTGCGCACGCGCATCAAGGAACGCAAGCTGTGGCAGGTGGTGACCCGCCACCGGCTTTACCCGTCCATGGCCGTGGTGGCCGTGCGGGCTGAACACACGGGGCCGTTCACGGGCGCCCTACGCGGCGTGATTGCGTTTCAGGAAGTGCCCTTGGACAAGTTGGAGCGCACCAAAGTGCCGCAGTCCCAAGTGCCCCGCAAAAAGGCGGCCAGTTCGCAGGTGAAAAGCGGCCGCGTGGAAGGCAAGGAACCCACCCCGCCGCAGCGGTCCGTGTTGTCTCAATTGTTCGGGAAGTAGCCATGCAAATTTTGCCGACCACTTCAGACAGTGACCGCAGTTTTCAGATGCTGTTGGGTGACAATCTGCTGACCCTGCGCACCTATTACAACGCCACGGTGCCTGGGTGGTATCTGGACATTCTGGCGCAAGATGAAACGCCCTATGCGCGCGGGCTGGCGCTGGTGCCGGTGATCAACATTCTGCAGGCCAGTGGCGAACTGACGCGCACGCTTGGCCAATTCCGGGTTGTGGTATCGGACGGCGGGGAAAACGACACGCCCACATCCTTGGGCAACACCGCGCAGCTTTGGTGGTTCGCGCCTGGTGAATTTGAATTGCTGGATCAGGACGTGCAGGTTGATTACGTCATGCCTTTTGACGTGCGGGAAATGTACCGTGTCTGACTTCCTGCGCTACAGTGAATTGATCATAGGCCCGCTGGCGGACTGGCAGGGGAAGGGCAACACCAATGAAGCGTTGCGCATTATTTCCGACGGCACCAACGCTCGCTTGCGCGTGGCTTTCAACGTGTCCAAGACGCTGACGGGCGAACCCAACAAAATTGACATTGCCGTTTACAACCTATCGCGCGACACGCGCCAGGCTATCCGTGCGAACCTGTCCAAAATTCAGTTGCTGGCCGGTTACGAATCATCCGCCAGTAGCGCTGCCATCGTGGCCACCGGCGGTTTGCTGTCTGCCGTATCCACGCGTGAAGGTTCGGAGATTGTCACAAAGTTGACCGCGCTTGACGGCTACGGCGGCATGGTGCGTGGCGCCTACAGCCGTTCATTCTCAGGCAGCACGCCGGTGAATCAGGTAGTCAAACAACTGGCGGCCACACTGCCGGGCGTGACCGTCGGGCGCATAGACGTGGACGGGCGCCTACCACCCAAGGGCATGGCCTTTGTGGGCACCACCACTTCACAGCTAAACAAGCTGGCGGACCAACAGGGCTTTTCATGGTCCGTGCAGGACGGCGTGTTTCAGGCGGTCAGCGACAAACGCGACACCGGCAACGGCTTTTCCTTCACGTCAAACAACAATCTTATTTCCTGCACGCCGCTGTTGAACGGCCCCATGCAGGTAAAAGTGGGCGTGGAAATCACGGCCAAGTTTGATGCGCGAATGAAGCCCGGGGACCGCATGGTGGTGCAGTCAATTGTCAGCCCTGAACTGTCAGGCACTTACAAATCCACCATGGTTGCGTTATCCTTTGACAGCCACGGACCTGCCTTCCTCAAGGCCCAATCACTGAAAATGTTTTGATCCATGACCACCGTAACCGCTGACACAGACCCCGCAGAGGCGCAACGCGTCTTGCAGGATCGTGCCAACCTGGATTTGCGCACAGCCACGCCGGGCATTGTGGTTGCGGTCAGCGCCGACGGCACCACGGTGGACGTGCAGCCCGCAGTCAGCATGACGCAGCGGCTTGAAACGGTGAACCAAATCAAACTGCCCGTGCTGCAGGGCGTGCCGCTAGCCGTGTTGGGCTCCACATCCTTGGGCCTGTTCGTGGCCGTGCCGGTGTCCGTCGGGGATGAAGGCTTGCTGATCGTGTGTGACCGGGCCATTGATAACTGGCAGCACGGTGAAGGCGTCAACGTCACCCCTGACATGCAGACCCCGCGCCATCACGATTTGACGGACGCCATTTTTTACCCGGGCGTGCAGCGCATATCCGGTGCAATTCCCAACTACCCTACGGACGCGGTCCACGTGCGCAACCGCGCGGGCACCTGCGTGCTGTCAGTGTCGGACACGGTCATTGAAGCCAAGGTGCCTGGTGGCGCCACGTTCCGCATGGAAGGCGGCAACATCACCATCACCGCCAACATTGTGAACACCGGCACGCTGACCAACACCGGCAACGTTGCGGTTGTTGGAAACTTTGCGCAGTCGGGAGGCACGTCCGGAATGGTGGGCAACATAAGCATCACAGGCACCCTTACCAACAACGGTAAAAACGTGGGCAGCACCCACACGCATGGCGGGGTCACGACTGGTGGCGGTACTTCAGGGGCACCAACATGACTGTTTTCAGCCTTGCCCTAAACCGCGATGGCCGCGCGCAGCCGGACTACCGCATTGTGCGTGGCCGCCTGGCGCTGGTGCGTGAGTCAGACGCCGTGCGTGACCGGCTGTTTGTAGCGTTGTCCACGCAATTGACGGAATGGTTTTTGGACGTGAATGACGGCGTGCCCTACTATCAGGTGGACGGTGCCCCAAGTATCTTGGGCGGTAAAATGACGGAAGCGGAAGTATCCGCTCTGATCCGCCGCCGCATTTTGCTGGACCCTGAGACAGACAGCATTGAATCCATGTCCGTGCGGCAAGATGCCTTGCGCCGGGTGTCCGTGGCGGCCACGGTCAAACTGCGGTTGGCCAGCGGTGCCAGCGAAACAATTTTAGTGGAGGTTTGATCATGGCAGGTGTGACGGATTCAGGCTTTGAAGCCAAACGCCTGGCGGACGTGCTGGCGGACGCGTCCGCGCAACTGGCGCTGATCACAGACCCCGACACCGGCGCCACGTTGCAACCGGACTTTGGCAGTGAAGACCCGGCCATGCAGATTGTGCAGGTGCCGTTGGACGGCGTGGCGCTGTGTTGGGAGGCATCGCAACTGGTGTTCCAACAGTTTGACCCCAACAAAGCCAACGGCCCAAGTCTGCAGGGGCTGGCACAACTTAACGGGTTGACTGCACAGCCCGCCACGCAATCAACGGTCCCGTTGACGTTGGGCGGCACACCGTTGACTTTGATTCCATCCGGGCAGATCGTCACGGACCCCAACAATTTGCACCAGTGGGTTACGCAAGATGCCGTCACGCTGGATGGCGGCGGCGTTGGCGCCACCACCGGCAAGTGCGTGGAGTTTGGGCCGGTCACGGCGGCTACGGGGACTCTTACAAGTATCGGCACCCCTGTGGCGGGGTGGGCATCCGTGACGAACCCAGCGGACGCCATAGCCGGGCGTCTGGCTGAAACCACCACGGAGTTGCGCATACGCCGCCAGCGGTCCACGATGGCCCCCAGCGCCAGCCCTGTTGAATCTGTTTTCTCTAACCTGGCCAACCTGCCCGGCGTTACCTATTGCCGGGTTTATCAAAACAACACGTTGGTGGTGGATGGAAACGGCATTGGCGGTAAACGTGTGGCCGCCGTCATCGTGGGCGGGGAAGATGTGGATATTGCCTACACATTGCTTGCGCGCACGGGGGTGGTAGCTGACTGGCACGGGTCAAGTAGCATGACTTTGTTTGACGTTCAAAACGAACCATACGTGGTGCGCTGGACGCGGCCCACGCCGCTGCCAATTTACCTGGCTATTCAAATCAACATCTACCAACCCTCTGTTTTCCCCGCTAACGGCATTCAGCAAATCAAAGACGCGATTTTGGCCTATGCCGTCGGCGGCGCACCGGCGTTGGGTATTCAAGATGGTTTCGGGGACACGGGATTTCCACCAGGTGCGCCCGTGATCCGCACGCGGCTGTTTACTCCTTTGAATTTTATTCCGGGCCATCGGGTCACAATATTGGCTTTGGGAACCGCCCCGGCTCCGGTAGGTACTGCAGATATTGCGGTGCCTTGGAATCAGTACGCGCAATTCACTGACGCAAATATTGTTATCACAACGATTTGATCATGGCTGATGCATTCGATATTTACAACCGGGACATGCAGACGGTAGCGTTTGACGACACGTTAGACGTATTCCGACGCGCGCCTATCTTGCGCGGCATCCAACAGGCGCAGATGGTACAGGTTCAAGAACTGTACGACGCGGAAATTGATTCTTTGCGTTTACGCACTTTGGACAACGCAGCTAAAGACAATCTGGATGTTATCGGGCGCATTGTGGGTTTGTTTCCGCGGCCATTAGTCGACGCGGGCAACATCGTTTATTTCACGCCTGACAACGCGCAAGGCTTACCCGACTTCGCACCGGTGTTTGTGACTAATGCGCCGTTGGCCGGGCTGGTGCCCATCGGTGACGTGGATTATCGCCAGGCTATCCGCGCAAAGATCATCAAGAACCACGTGAAGTATGGCAGCGCGCCGGAAATCATGAACTACGGTCAGTTTGCCTACGGCGTCCCCGTGACGGTACGCACGTTGGGATTGTCTGATCTGGAGGTGGTCTTGTCATCCCTCACGCCGCCCGCCACGGTAGCTGCAATTTTGGGGGAGAGTAGTGACGACACCGCCGACCATCAATTTAATATGCCGTTGCCGACCACATCGCGTATAAAATTGGTTTCTTTTCGTTTCCCGGATGCGTTTGCGCCGGACCTCGACAACGGCGCACCCGATGTGGCCTTAATGGGAGTTGGATATGGCATCAACCCGTAGCATTATTTCACCTGGCGTTTTTGCACTCTCTGCAACCACTGTCATTCCCCCCACGCCGGTACAGGGCGTTGCCTACCGCAACGCAGCGTTGGTGGTTCCTGGGGGCGCCAACGGCGGTTGGTCTTACGCTGTGAAGGTCAACAGCGCTGATTACAACCAGATCATGTACAGCTACTCCACGTTGCTTGACAGCTTGGACAAGCGGGGTATTTTGGGCTACACCGATTTGATCAACTACTCCGTTGGTGCCATAGCCATGGGCAGTGACAATATCGTGTACCGCTGCATTCAGCTTAATGGCCCGGGCACTGCGGTGCAAGACCCCACCACCGCGCCACTGTACTGGCAAGCCTTGGTGCCAGCACTGGTGCCGGTAGCACAGTGCCAGCTTTCCAAGTCTGGTGCCAACATCGTGTTGATGCCAAAGGGCGGTAATAAGCTGCCAATCAATGGTTCAATATTTTCCATTCCCGCGGCTGGTGTTTCCTTGGCCCCCACCGGGCTTACCGTGGGTGCTTTGCTGTACGTCTACGCGTACATGGTGGGCGCCGTGATGACCCTAGAGGCTGTGGTGACCGGTCACAGCACTGACGCCACCACCGGGGTTGAAATCAAAACAGGGGATGCCTCACGCACTCTGGTTGGCATGGTGCGTCCGATCACCGGCCCGGCGTTTGCTGACACCCAAGCGCAACGTTTCGTTTTGAGCTACTACAACCGGCGCACGCGTGGGGGTTCCGCCAACTTTACGGCCAACCGATCACAAACTGATGTAATTGCTTTTGCAGAAGTGAACGCGGAAATTCGCAATGAATTTTTGTGCTGGGCCGACGACTCAATCTCTGCCAGTTTTAGCGGAAGCATGTTTAACTCTGCCACCAACGCCACCACGGGTGCGGCCGCCATTGGCTATGATGGCGCTGCGGTTCGCACCAATGGCGTGGGGCGCATATGGGCCGCGGATTTGAATACCGTTCCCGTATCCATCCAAGATACCCGGGATTTGGCAGAGGGTTACCACTACGCAACGGTTTTAGGTAAGACTGCCAACGCGGGCAACACCTTGACGTTCCGTGCGCAAGATGACGCGTTTTGCACGCTCCAAATCCAAACACGCGGTTAGAAGTTTTCCCCTCAACCCTCCTTAAAAAGGCCTTTACTATGCCCGCGCCTGCATCAATCCCCCGTAAAAATTGGCAGCTACTTGGTGGCCGCCAACAAAGCTACCACTTCAATAACGGCAATGAAGAATTCCCCGGTGGCAGACCGTTGACCGTTGAAACGTTGAATGGTAATCACGTGTTCGTGCCGTCAGACACGCTCGATATGCACATCCATGTTGCCCGGTGTGAGATGGGTGGCTACGGTGCGTACAACGCCACCGAAAGCGGCTTGATTTATTGGTGGCAAGACGCTGAGCATTTCACGCTGAAGTTGAATTTGTTTCAAGGCAGCGCCCGCGAAAAAGAAATGGTATTTTCCGATGAACACCCGTGGATCATCAAGGCCGGTGATTGGCTTTGCCTGCGTTGGGCAATGACCCTTCCCCAAAGCAATTACCGCTATCCGTTCGGTGATTTGCTTTTCACAATGCACGAACCGCCCCCCGCCCTGCCAGCCCCTTAAAGAGAAGGTACAGCAAGCCATGCCACCACATAACAACCTTGATTTAGTTGCAGCCTTGCTGGTGGTGCTTGGCTTGCTTTTCAGCCCCCAACTGGCGGCTGTGTTGGCGCCTTACCTGGTGGTAGTGCTGGGCGCGTTAATCGGAACCGGGTGGGGCCTTAAACGGCGTACCACACCAACCACGTGGAAAAATACCGTTCTTTTTGTAACACTGATGCTGGGCACCTGTCTTATAGTCACCATGCCGGTGGCCATCTGGTTGCAGCGCTACACCGGTGAAGGGACCTACCAATGGCTGCTAGGCCCATTGGCCATTGTGATTGGCGCTATCGGTGAAGACTGGCCAGACGTTGGGAAATGGGCTGCGGGCCTTGTCCGACGCTTTTTGACTAAACGCGCTGACGTTGCGGCCGATAACGACAAGGGAGAGTAAGCCCATGTACCTAATTCTTAATCTCGTCAATTTGCTGCTGTGCATTGCGTGGGGCTGGGCTGCTATGTGGCGGCTGGCCGTTATCCATGAGTACGTTTTGATTAGGTATCAGGTACTCTACCTGGCTGTATTCGTGGCGTCTTTTTTCTGCGGCCTGCAGTTCTATATTTTTGGCAAGTACGCCGGATGGCCGGACGTGATAGCGTCCACCGTCATTTTGGCGTTGATGCTGGCCAGCATGGCGCGTTGGAGGCATCAACCGCCGTGTGAGTCTCTAAGTTGCCCAGTGCCTTTGGAGTAATCGATGTTCCCCACTACCCCCGACCAATGGCGCCGCGTTCTAACCACATTGGGCGTGAAGCAAACCACCGCAGCCAAGTGGGCTGAACCGTTCGCACAAGTCATCCGGCCGGACAAATTCAATTTAGGGGAACGGGAGTTGGACGACTACCTATCCCAAATCTTGCATGAAAGCCGCAACCTTGAAGCGATGGTGGAAGACCTGAACTACAGCGCCGCCCGCATGATGCAGGTGTGGCCGTCGCGGTTCCCTACGTTGGAAAGCGCCAAGCCGTTTGAATACAAACCAGAATTGCTGGCGGAACGTGTCTACGGCATGCGCAAGGACCTGGGCAACGATCAGCCAGGCGACGGGTGGGCGCACATCGGCCGCGGGCTTCCGCAGATCACCGGCAAGGCCAATTACAAACGGGTGGCGGACCTGATGGGGCAGGACTACACCATGATGCGCTACCTACTCACGCAGCCCATTTTCATTCTGCAGGCGTCATTGGCCTGGTGGGAAGACCGGATTAAAGACAGCGCCATTGATTTTCCAGACCGCGTGCGCAAGCTGGTGCAGGGCGGTGACTTGGGGCTGAAGGAAACCGCGGCCATTGCCGCCCACGCGCGCCGCGCACTGGCGGAAGCCTGATGGCCATTAGCCCCGCATTGATCAAGGTAGCTGTGTTGGCTGGCGCCGCGCTGGTGGGCTTTGGGGGCGGTTGGACGGCCAACGGCTGGCGCCTGGATGGGAAGTTGGCCAAGCAGGCTGCAGACCACAGCCAGGCGGTCACAAAGTCCTACGCGGACGGGATGGCCAATCAAGCCCGGCTGCAAGCTGAAAAGGACGCCCGCACCGGCGCGGTGGCGGTCATTGATGTGGACGAATTGGCGAAGCTGCGAAAGGCTCAAGATGAAAACGAAACTTTGCGCGGCCGTGTTGCCGCTGGTGCTGTCCGCCTGCGGGTCGCTGCCGTCTGCCCCGCTGCCGGTCCAAACGTGCCCGCGTCCGGACCCGCTGCCAGCGTGGATACTGGCGCCGGTGCCACCCTTACTGCCGATGCTGGACAAAATTATATTGCCCTCCGTTCAGGAATAGCCCTGACGGAACGCACCTTAGCGGCTTGCCAGCGGGCCGCAGCCGTGCTGACGGGGCAGACCCCCGCCACTACCGCACCGGCTACCCCCTGAAAACAGCGCCACGGGGCCGCATTCAAGCCGGTGGGGCCTAATCCCACGCTTCACACAGCGCAATTTCCGCCGCATTGCTGGCCAGTGCCTGTTTTTGGGCATCCGTGAAGGTGCCCCACATCGCGGCCACGTCATCGTTGACATAGTTTTTCCACTCATGCACGCGGCCGCGTTTGGCCCAATCGGGGTTTTGCCAGTCCGGCGGGGGCGGGGTCACGATCGGCATTTAAAACGCTCCTAAATTTATAGCTAGTAACGCAGGCAACGCAAGGGCTTAGGGCAGAAAAGGCAAGGAAATATGGACTTTGGCGCCCTGCGCTTTGGACCATGTGTTGGCCGTGCCCCCGTCCGCGGGCGTCGCGCCGGGGCCAAAGGTGTAGGCAATCAGGGTGTCAGCCTGTGCCACCTTCAGGTTGCGGGCGAACATGGCCGCGTAGCCTGGCGCTTCCGGTTCCGCCGTGTGGTGAACGCCGACCATGGCCAACGCGGCGCCCACCTGGTGCAGTGAGTCAAACCCCACCGCGTAGGTGAACCGCCGGTGGTAGTAGTTGGCCGCATCGCCTGCGCTGCCGTGGGGGCCTGCGTACCGTCCTTGGACAAACGGCGCCGGAAGGTGCAACGTCAGGCGGCCAGCTTTGCCGGACAGGTACAGGGCCACCGCCAGGTGATCCGCCCACGCAGCGCCACCAGAAACTAGGTGGCACCCGTCGGGTAAGCGGTGGAAGGCGTCAGCCACCATCCAGTCCCACAGCTTGCGGGTCATGGGTTTGGTGCGGTCACGGCCCGCGGTGCCAATAATTGCTGTGGTCATATTCATCCCCAATTTAAAGCCATTGCGGCCGCCGGGCCGGGATAGGTGACGCTGCGTTTCAAGGCACGGTCCTTGGACGGGGGCAGCTTGTTTTGTCCGCTGTCCGTCTGGTTTGACCACCGTTCCACCATCTTGCCGGACCCCACCGGCCATTCCACGATCCGGCCAGGAAAGCGCGCCGCCGGGTCCACCGGTAGCGGGTCCAGCCCGCGCAGAAACAGGCAGGTGGCCTTGCTGGCGTCATCCCCAAATTCATACGGCTGGATCACCTGCGGCCGCGGCATGAATGGCAACCGGCTGTTGATGATGCCCCGCGGGTTTTCCAGACAGACACCGGGGATGTGGTCAGCCTCCCACAGCAACTGGACAAACTCCAACGCGTCCCACGTGCCCTGCCAGCCGCGGCCGCGGTCATCCCAGTGGATGCCGCTGACGGACAGAAAAGTGCAGGGCGGAAAACAAATCATCAAGTCCCACGCGCGGTAGAGAATGTCCCGCACATCACCCTGATAGTGCGGACCGGGGCGCCGGGTGGGCAGCATGTCACAACTGATGGCGTTGTGGCCACGTGCAATGAATGCGTCACGCACGGTGCCGGATTCTTCACAGGCCACCAGAATGTTTAACGGGGTTCGCATTTCTTGGCGTCCTGCAGGCAGCGTAAAGCGTAGGAGGGATACACCCGGCCAAGCCAGCCAACAGCCGTGCCCACGGGCATTGGCGGGTTCAGTTGGTAGTCAAAGTCCGGGCGGCCGCGGTGACGCAGCTTTATGACCGTCAGCACCTTGCCGGGCTGGCCGGGCGCCGGGATGGCGTCCAGTTGCCGCACGCCGGTGCGTTCACGCGCAGCCACCAACGCCACGCGCAAGTCATCATCCGTAGGCGCCGCGAACAGCGCACACGGCGGGTGCTGCGTCAGCATTGTGATCACGCTGCCACCGCCTTGAATTCATAGCCGCACACAGCCGTCATGGCGGCCGCCAGCTTGGCCGGGTCATTGGAGGACACCACAAACCGCGTGGCGCCTTCCAGCGTGTCCGTAATGTCGCCATCGGTGCTGGTGGCGTAGATGGCATACCCAAAGGCAACCGACACCAAAACGAACTGGCCAGCCTTGCTGATGGCCGCGCCATCAATCAGCCCGTCAATTTGCGGGGTGGTGATCGTGCAGGCGCCGTTGGCCACGCGCAAGATAACGTCCAGTGCCTGACCGTAGGCGCCGCGCGCTTGGAAAATTTCATTGTCCACCGCTTCCGCCGCAGCTTCATCACCAGCGTTGATGGCGTAGATAAAACGGTTGACCGTGGACAGCGCCAATTTTTGAATCTGGCGGCTGAAGCCCTTCAATGCCGTGGCCAAAGCGGGGTCAACGGTTACTGCGGTCATGGTGGCGGTGTTCATTTGGTGATCCTTAGAAGTTGATGATTGATATTGTAGCACAGAATCAAATGCGCCGGTCAACAATTATTTGCAGGGCTTCCGATGCTTGGGCCTGCGTGTAAAGATCACTGCCCCCTTTGTCGGCAAGGATTTTGCAGAGCATGGCCCGGTCACCGCGGGGCAGCTTGGCGGCGGCCGCGCTTGTCAAGGCTTCACCTTGCTGGATGTGGAGGTTATAGGCGGACGCAATCAAAGCATCAATCTTGCCGCGCGTCAGGCTGGAACCGGCTATGGGCTTGTTCATCATGGCGATTTGTGCGGGGGTGATCATTTGGTAATCCTCTAATTGGTTGCTGATGTTTGATATTGTGCCACACAATCAAACGCCGTCAACTACCGTTCATCGGAAAAAGTGGTGTTTGTTTCAAGGGCCAGTTATCGGCACCGGCCTTTATCCTTGGGCAGTCACCATTGCCCGCAGCGGGGGTTGCGCGAACCGCCCGCCGCTACCCTTTACGGTAGCGCTTGCCGCGCCAGCCGCCACCAGCCTTGATTGGCCAACCTTCCGCCCACGCGGGCATGGTGTTCATGATGCGTTCATATTCTTCAATTGACCCGAACCCTTCCGGAATCTCTGACACGTCTTCATCATAAACATGCAGCACCACGGGGTAGCCGCAGCGTTCAAGGTTATTGATTGCGTGTCGCTGAATATCACGCGCCACAGCCTGCACCACATTTTCAGTTAGCTTGCCGCCGTAGGTGGACATACGCACCCAACCCACCGCGCCCTGTTTGGGGTTGGTGTTGTACCCTTCAAAACTCATGGCCTGTTCAGTGCCGCGCCAGGTTGTGACCGCCTGCAGTCGCGGCCGGTGGTAGGTCAGGTAACGGCCGGATGGCAACTGACAGTAGAGGGCATCCCCGCGCATTTCATAGGTGATGCCGCTGTGCGTGCCGTCCATGCGCATAACGGGGTAGGGCGTGCCCGGATTCAACACTGCGGATGTGGCCATGCCTTCCAGCCCGAACATAACCGCGCTGTCCCGGCCGGGCTGTCCACCCCAAAAATATTCAATGCTTGGGCTGTCCGCGCGCCACTTCAGAATGTTGCGCTTCACTTCATCATCCGTGCCCGGCCCGTCAAAATTGCGCCACGCGCCTATCCAGCCTTTGAAGCCCAACGCCAGTTCCGCCACCTTGCCCACGTCCTGCCGGGCGGGGTGGTTTGATCCGGTGCGCGCCTTATATGCTGCGAATTCTTCAAACGGTATGCCAAGGATTTTGGACGCGGACAGTTCATAAATTTTGCCGTGGGTGCGGAACACTTCAATGCGCCACTGTTCACCGGCCAGCATGGCCAGCACCACGGCTTCAATGGCGCTGAAGTCACTGCAAATCAATTCATGACCGGGCGCTGCGATGAACAGCGCACGCAGCACGCCCGACACGGCGCCCATGGCATCACCGAAATAATATTGCAACATGGCCAGGTTGCGGGCCATGATCACGCGCAGGGCGTCTTCCGCTGCGTCACTTGTCCAGTCTGCTTTTTTCTTTCCTGGCGCCACCGGCAACCCACACCACGGGCAGGCGGCCGCGTGCGTGCCGTGGTAGTGGCCACACGCGCCGCATTTGTACACGTCAGGACCGCTGCGTGGCAGGTTGGTAGGCTGCGGGCCTTCACCTGTTGGGCGCCCGGTACGCGCGCCATGGTAGTTGAATAGGTCATGCAGGCGGCCAGCTTTGGTGATTTGATTACGCATCGCGTAAACCTTTTTCACCGATGCGCTACCCGTGAATGCGCGAATTTCCAACGCCCGGCGCGCAGGGTTCATCCGGCCCGGGGGATGTGGCGCCATTTCCTTTAGCTTGGCGGTCACGGTGTCTTCCTGCATGTTGTCCATGAACACACCGAACGCCGCCAGCCAACCGGTAAGCCGCGCCACCTGGCTGGCCTGTTCCACCGCGCCACCGGTCAGCGTGCGCAGTTCAAGCGCATATTGCGCGTGTGCTTCATCCACCAGCGCTGCACAGGCGTGCATGGCTTCGCGGTCTATCTGCACCCCGCGCATGTTGATGGCTTGATCAGACAACCAAAACTGCAGTTCATCCCCGACTAGATCAGGGCAATGCGCGGACGCTTCAGCCTCTGTGACAATGTCCGTTTCATTGTAGGCAAACAGCTTGGCCGCGTCCGCCGGGTCTTCATCCAGCGTGATGCGCCAGCGGGCATCTTTTTTGGTGGGGTTGCGCGGCTTGCTGAATTTGTCCAACAGGCGGCCGCCTTCCTTGTCCTTACGCACCTGCAGCCGCAGCACGTCACCGGCTAATTCCAGTTTGCCAGGCAGTGACCACGCGCGGGCCTTGCCCATTGCACAGCGCAGTTGCGTGGGATTCAACCACGGCCAACCGTATTTTGGAATACAGACGTTGTGCCATATCCAGCGTTCAAAAGAACTGTTCCACGCTTCCACCAGCCCATTGCGTGCGATGTGATCAAACAGTGGTTGCAACACGTGCAGCGGCATGCCGGGCCGCCAGTGAATGGCGCCGCGGCCGTTCTTGAGGTCATATTTAAAGGACAGCACTTCCGTGCTTGGATGTTCGCTGTAGACGGCCGCGCCGATCACGGGCAGGCCCTTTTTTTCCTGCGGTGCGCCGGGTAGGCACGTCCACTTCCCTAGATCGTCAGGGCCTGCAGGCGGAACCCACACATGCCCGGCTTCGCTGTAGGTTTCAAAGTCCATGTCTGGCAGGGCGGTGGACACGCCCATGCCTGCCGTGAATTGCGTTCCGGCGGGGTACTGGTGAACAGCGGTCATTGAATTGGGATCAGTTGCCGCGGCGTGCCGTCGGGCAGGTTGTATGAAAGCATAAGAGGGTGCCACGGGTGGCCGTCATCCGTCAAGGCCAAAGCCATGGGCGTGACCCCGTGGTGCTGCAGTAGCTTCAGGACTTCCGCCACCCGGCCTGGCCAGCGCGCACCGTTGGCGCCCCACGCACAAACCACCCGCGGACCGTGAACCGTGGCCAGCGCCGCCAACCAGTTGTCATTGTCAGGGCCGGACGGGTGCGGGCTGATGCGCGGCAAGTCCTTGGGTTTGGTGGCACGGAATGCAAACAGGTTGGCAATTTCAATTCCGCCGTAGCCCATCTGCCTAGCGAACCCGCAGCACTTGCGGATTGTCGGATCGTCTTTGTCTGCGTCAGCCGTGGACGGGTTCAGCATGATGAAGGGCAACGCCAGGCGCGTGGGGCCCCATGACCGCCACAGCCTGTAGCGATAAACGCCGCACGGGCTGATCACGGCGCCTGTTTTCATTCCTTGCCCAAGTACGTGCGCCACGGAATCAACACGCCATCCTGACCGCGGAAGCCCCAAGACGCCGCCTTTTTCCACGTAAAGAACAGCGTGTAAACGCCGCCCGGGGACACGTGCGTGATGCGGTGGAACAGGTCATGATTCAACGTTGCTGTGTCACCCTGCGTGCGGAAGTGGCGTTGGCCAGTGCGCGGGCTGGACATGCGTATTTCCTCATATCCGCCGTGCAGCACGATGGTGCGCGCGTGGTGCCACGGGTGGTGCCACGGGTGGTTGTGGGGGTCCCGATCATTGTCCGGCCGCATGATTTTGTGAATGCGGATTGACGGAAGCCAGGTCCAGCGCCTGTTGTCCTGATCGGACCCGCCGCCGGTCTTCAAGCCGTAGTCTTCACAATATGGATTGAACAGCCAGAAACGGTACATGTACACGTCAAAGCCGTCCGCACTCCCAATGTGGGTGTAAGGCGTTTTGACCGCGCGCCGCAGCAAGTAGCGGAACACCACCGGCCGCGACACCAGCCACGCAATCAAAGCCCAAGCGGCGTTTTTCATCGGGTGACCTTCCACACGTCCACCACAAATTCAGTGTGGCCCATCGCTGGCGGCTGCAGGGAACGGCGTTCAATCGTCAGATTGAAACCGGCGGCCGCGGCTTGACTGATCAAGGTTTGGGCCGCCAGCCGTATGGCGTTTTCCTTCACGGAATCACCGGCCGGGTTGTTGATTTGAACGCCGTTCATGGTCAGACCTTTGCCGCGTCCAGCTTTTTGCGCAGCCAGGTGGGGCCGCCCAATGCTGCGTATTTTTCAGCCTGCGTGTCCGTGCAGCGCACCGCGGGAATGCGGGCGGTCATGGTGCCCGCTTCAGGGTCCAACGGCTTGGCGCCAGCACCGGCACGCGCGCCACCGCGCAGTGGCTTGGCGTTCTTTTTGGTTTTCGTTGACATATTCAAATTCTCCAATTGATTAAAAAGACCCCGCCGCAGCCTGACCGCGTGCGGGGTGAAAAGCCCCGGCTAGGGTCTTAGATGATGTAGCCGTCTGCGCGCATCTGGTCCACCGTCCAGCCACCTTGAATGAAGGATTCATAGGTGGCGCCAGCCGCCTTGGCCGTCATCTGCACGGCCGCAGCGGGTGCCGGTGGCGCTGGTGGTGCGCCGGGTGCCGCAGGGGCGCCAGGCACGGCCAACACGGCGGGGTTGGGCACCACTGGCGTGGGCGTGACCGCTGCAGGCGCTGGCGGGGCGTACACCGGCGCGTTGGTGGCCACAGGGGGTGCCACCGGGGCCGCAGGCGTGCGTGCGCGCAGTTGGGCTTCCGTCAACACTTCCTGGCCCATGTAGTAATGGCCGGGCGCCTGCGGGTGTGGAAGCCAGCCAGCGGGCGGGAACACCGCGGCCACGGGTGGTGCAACAGGTGCGCCGGGAGGCGGTGGCAGGGCGCCGGGTGCGGGAGGCACGCCCGGGGCTGCAGGTGCGCCGGGCACACCGGGGGGCGTAGGCATCGGGCCGGACAGCGGCACTTGGCTGGCACCGGCAGGCAACGCAGCCTGACCAAAGCCAGCGGAAGACAGGTCCATGCCGGTGTTGATGCGTTCGCCGTAGCCACGCAAGCAAACCGCGCTGTGGTTCAGGAACACGCCGGGCTGTGATGCAGATTCATTGCCCTTGACGGACACGACGCATTCAACAAAATCCCCGGGGTTCACCAGACCATCCTGTGAATTCCACACGGGCTGGCCGTCGGTGCCGATCACGGCCACCTTGGGTGCGAAACCGGAAGACAGGCCAACGATCCAGTGACCGGGATAGCCGGTTTGGTCACAGGGCTTTTTGCTTTTCTTGTTCGGAATCTGGCTGTCACCGTCGGTGACCTTCCACGCGAACGCTGGCGAACTGGCCACACCGGGGAAGGCAGCGTGGCCAACGCCCCAAATGATTTGGCCCCATGCGGTGTTTGCCCAATGCTGTTCACCGGCCTTGGCGATGGCCACGGCAAAAAAGTAATCCAACCGCGGTTTGCCCATGTCGGGGCCGCTTTTGACCAACAGGGGTTTGCCCTCTGCGTCCTTGTCGTTGGGTTTGTAGAGGTTGCCGCGGACGATGCGGCCCACTGGCAGGTTAAGGGACGTTGCTTGTGTCATTTGAAAATTTTCCTTGCTGTTGAATTTGGTACGTGTTCAAGTTGAACACCCGCCGGGGCTTTACTGTAGGCGTTAATAACGGTGGCGTCAACACCTAATGCAATTGCTTGATTGGGTGTAACTAGTTCATCCGGCTTTTTCAAATTGACACCCAACAGGTTGCCAAGGTTGATAACGTCGGACACGGGTTTTGTCCATTTGGCCCGGCCCTTCACCGGGAGTAATCCAAAGAACGGGACTTGCTGGCCAGCGCGCAACATGGCTTCAGCTTGCAGCTTCAATCCGCTGGTGCGCGCTTCCAACAACTTTTCAAACCGCTGCAGCATTTGCAGTTCAATGCCAACTGCGTGCGGGGGTAGCTCCAAAGGAACCGCGGTCCCCAGGTAGTCAGCAATGCCCAAGGCGGCCCGCTGCAGCGTGTCGCACGCATGGCGCGCGGTGCAGTGCTTGCAGTGCGTGTTCACCTTTGTGGGCGGGTTGTTATCCAACGCCACTTCTACCGCCATGTGCAGCCGGTTGATCATGCCGCGAAGGTCGGACAGCTTGCAAGCCCATTCACGCACCGGTCCGTCCCGGTGGTAGCTGCGGGGCTGCACCACGCGCATGACCACGTCAATTTCCTGGTCACTGCGGCCAAACGCTTTCACGTGGGGTTCATCACAGATACCCGCAACCTGGCCAACCATCTGTGGATTCTCGAAAACCTCCACGTGTTCATGGCCGCCCTTGAGTTCCCACACGTACAGCTTGAACCCCGGAACCCACGCGCGCACGTCGGGTGTGCCCCAACAGTCCGTTGCGTGGATGCGGGGCACCGCCACCGGCCGTTCAATCACCACGTGGTCAGCCCAATGCGGGCCAAGCGTTTTGATTACATCATCAATGATCACGTCAGCCGTTTCCAGCATTTCCTGATCAATCACCACGCCATTGGGCGCCAGGTCACCGACGTTGACCGCGGGCGCGTTGGGCGTCAGGCCCCGTTCCATGCACCAGTGGCAGGCGGTGCCCCATCGGGCTTCCTCTGATTCAATGGTTTCCGGGAACAGTTCCTGCAGTTGGAGTGACCCCGGGCACTCCAAAGTTTGCGCCAGCGATGACAGCGCGGCCCGGGCATGCGCGCGCCCGGGCGGGGGTACGAATTGAACCACGGTCATGGTTTACGCCGCTGGTGCCATCAAAATGACTGCGTCCAGATACTGCGCAACACCCGGGATCAAATCGGGCCGGTGTGCCAGTTGGGGCAGTTCAGTAAGACCCGTGGACTTGACCGCTTCCAGCACTTGCGCCTGCGTCAGTTTGGCCGCGCCCATGGCGTCAGTAATTTTGGTCATCAACTGCGGCATGGTGGTGCAGGCGCCAGCCGCGGCCGGTGGTGCGGGGGGTGCAACGGTGGTGGATGCGGGCGGGGCTGGCGGTGCCACGACGGTGGGCGGTGGCGCTGGCGGTGCGGGAGGGGCAACAGCCGCGCCGGGTGCGGGTGGCACAACGCTAGCCGGTGGCGCTGCGGCCGCGGCTGGCCCACCAATGGCCATGACGGCGCGCAGTTCGGCTTCCACGGTCTTTACCGTGGTCAGCTTGTCCACGCCGCGTTTGGCTTTCCATTTGCCATCCGCCGCCTTGGGGTGCGTGTTGTTGGCACCCAAGGAATGAATGCGTGCGTCCCACGGCAGGCCGGTGGAATCCAGTTCAACGCCGCCGGGGCTAACTGGCGGTGGAAGGTTCAGGCCAGCCCCACCGGCTGACGTAGCGGGCGGTGGCGTAGAAACAGGCGGGGCAGCGGTGGGGGGCGCCGATGCAGGCGCCGCAGCGTTTGGGAAGACGGCCGCGGCCGGGGCTGGCGCGAATGGTGGCGGCGTGTCGGGGGCTGTGGTGCTGGCCGCCGGTGCTTCCGGCGCTGGCGCCGTTGCATGCACGTGGTTGCTGGCCGGGCTGATCACAACGGCGCCAGGAAGCGCCAGCGATGCCAGCCACGCGGATGCGCGTTTGAAGTCTTCCGGGGTATCGTGTCGGGTGTCAAAAGTGATTTGCATAAAACCTTCCATGGAAAAATAAAGTTGATGAGGCACGGAAGTTACCCCATAATAACGGCACCGTCAATAGGAGTTTTGAATGCTAACTGCAGATTCTTTTAAAAAAGCACTTGAATTTGTGCAACACGTCATAAACCCGGAACATCAGTTACCCGGCTTCCGGGGCGTGGTCTTTGATTTTGAAGGGGATTCCATGTTTCTGGTGGCCACTGACGGCACCCGCATGGCCGTGGCGCAATGCCTTGTGCCGCCGTCGGACTTGAAAGGGCCGTACATTATCGCACCGGATCAAATCCGGCATTTAGATTTTGGCCACTCTGACTTCCCGGGTTTGGCTGCGTGCCCCGTCAAGTTCAGCCACGCCCACGGCGCCCGGGCCATCACCGTAAGTTACGGCCCCAACGCGCACGCCGTCATCCGGATCATGCCTGCAGAAACGCAGTGGCCCCGCTGGCGCGAAACGATCAACCAAAAGGGCTGGAACCCTGACCGTGAAAAAGGCTACGCCGGACCGTACCTTGCGGCCGCGTGCATCGCCATCACCAAACAGTTTGGCCCCACCATTGGAATTGAAACGCAGGGCGGCCCGCTGATTGTGCGCGCGCTGGAATTGCCCAAACCGGAAGCAACCCCGGGTGTCATCTTGGCCATGGTGGCCACGGCGCCCCGTTTGGTCACGCGTGAGCCTGCCTGATGCGGTTACGTCCCTATCAGGTGCAGGCGGAAGCCGACACCTACGCCGCGTGGGCTGAAGGCGCCCGCAACGTTCTGACCGTGCTTCCCACCGGCGGTGGCAAGACGGTGCTATTTGGCAAATGCTTGAACAACCTGCAGGGTGCCGGTGTAGCCGTTGCCCACCGCAGTGAATTGGTTTCCCAAATGTCCATGTCACTGGCCAGGTTCGGCCTGCGGCATCGGATCATTGGCCCCACGTCCCTGCAGCGCACTTGCAACGCCCTACATATAGACGAACTGAAACGCAGCTTTGTGGACCCGGGCGCGCGCATTGCGGCCGCCGGCGTGGACACTTTGATTAAGCGTGACACTTCACAGGATAGTTGGTTCAGGCAGGTGCAGTTGTGGGTGGAGGATGAAGCGCACCACGTGCTGCGGGAAAACAAATGGGGCACATCAACTGAAATGTTCCCCAACGCCTATGGCTTAGGCGTGACGGCCACGCCGGTGCGTGCTGACGGCAAGGGCCTTGGCGCGCATGCGGACGGCGTGTTTCAAGCCATGGTCCTTGGCCCGACAATGCGCCAGTTGATTGAAATGGGCTACCTGACGGACTACCGCGTGGTGGCGCCCAAATCGGACTTGGACCTGTCACAAGTCAGCATTGCGGCCGGAGGTGACTACAGCCCGCCGCAAGTACGCGCCGCGGTGCATCGGTCACATATCACCGGGGACATTGTCCAGCACTACTGCACGTGGGCGCGTGGCAAATTGGGCGTCACCTTTGCGGTGGATGTGGAAGCCGCCACGGAAATTGCCGCAGCCTATCGCGCGGCCGGTGTGCCTGCGGAAGTAGTCAGCGCCAAGACGCCAGACCACCTGCGCGTCAACATCCTGAAACGCTTCCGCAACCGGGAAATCCTGCAGTTGGTCAACGTGGATTTGTTCGGGGAAGGCTTTGATTTACCAGCCATTGAAGTAGTGTCCATGGGCCGCCCCACCGCGTCTTATAGCCTCTACTGTCAACAGTTCGGCCGGGCGCTGCGCTTGATGGTCGGCAAAGAATTGGCGGAGAATTGGGACCACTACACGGACGACCAACGGCGCGCGTTCATCGCAGCCAGTAGCAAGCCCAAGGCGCTGATTCTGGATCACGTCAGCAACGTCCACCGGCACAAGCTGCCGGACGCATTCCGGGAATGGTCCTTGGATCGGCGTGAACGCCGCAGCGGCAAAAAGTCTGACGGCATCCCGGTGACCACGTGCCAGAACCCAACGTGCCTTCACGTGTATGAACGCTATCACGTGTTGTGCCCGTACTGCGGCCACCGCCCTGACCCGCCCAACCGGTCCGGCCCTGAGTTTGTAGACGGTGACCTAATCGAATTGGACCCCGACGTGCTGAAGGCCATGCGCGGTGAAATCGCCAAAGTGGACGACATGCCGCACATGCTGCAGGGCGTTGACGCCGCAGTAAATGGCGCCATCAAGCGCAGGCATTGGGAACGGCAACAGGCGCAACACGGGCTGCGCGAACAGATAGCGCTGTGGGCTGGCTGGCAGACCAAACAGGGCCACGGCATGCAGGCCATCTACCGGCTGTTTTACTTCAAGTTTGGCACCGACGTGGCCACGGCGCAAGCCTTGGGCACCACGGAGGCGGTGGCGTTGCAAACCAGAATCAAAGACGTTTTAGACAAAAGGGGAATCTATGCGGTCCAAGGATATTAAGGTGGGCGTGTCCTACCATGGGCGCCAGGCGCACAAGGTGGGCGGGTCGGTGCGAACGGTCACGGCCACGGGCCTGAAGTTGCGCGGCACAAACCCCGCTGCCATCACGCAGGTGGTGTTTATTGAGGACGGCCAGGAGGACTGGCGCTACCTCGACACGTTCGCCGCATGGGCGGAAAAGGAGGTGAAGCCATGAACCTGCACGAATGGGCAATTGCTTGGGGTGTGTCTATGGCCGCCCTAAAGGACCTGCAGGCCCGCATGGGGCAGGGAGGCACCGCAGCCATGGAAGCCGTGAACCCCCGGCACAAGGCGGCCACATCGGAAGGCGCGGCATCCAACCTGGTGCGGTTGGAGGCATCACGCAAGGGCGTGCATCTGTGGCGCAACAACGTGGGCGTGCTGTTTGATCGTGGCGGCCGCCCGGTGCGTTTTGGCCTGGCCAATGACAGCCCGGCAATCAATGATGTGATCAAGTCTAGCGATTTGATTGGAGTGCGGCCCCGCGTGATCCAGCCGCATGACGTGGGGCACATGATTGGCCAGTTTGTTGCACGCGAAGTGAAGGAACCCGGGTGGGCCTACAGCGGGGACGATCATGAAAAAGCGCAGCAAGCGTTCATCAACCTGGTGTTGGCCGTCGGTGGTGACGCCGCGTTTGCAACCGGTGAAGGGACCTTATGACGCGCGGCGCTTACTATAACGAAATTGACCCCTATGCAGCGCAATGGCTGCGCAATTTGATTGCCGCCGGGCACATAGCGCCAGGCGATGTTGATGAACGATCTATTACGGAAGTAAAACCCGATGACCTCAAACCCTACACCCAACACCACTTTTTTGCCGGGATCGGAATTTGGTCCTACGCCCTTAGAAAAACTGGGTGGCCTGACGATCAGCCAATATGGACGGGGTCTTGCCCGTGCCAACCTTTCAGCGGCGCAGGCAAAGGAATTGGATTTAATGACGAGCGGCATTTGTGGCCCGCGTGGCATTGGCTCATTTCACTCCACCAACCTGCAGTTATCCTTGGCGAACAGGTTGCAAGCGCTGACGGCCTCGCTTGGCTCGACCTTGTACACGCTGACCTGGAAGCAACGGGTTACGCCGTCGGGGCTGCAGATTTGTGCGCTGCGGGCGTCGGTGCGCCGCACATCCGGCAGCGACTGTGGTTTGTCGGCAAAGGGATGGAACACGCCCCGGGCGTCGGATGGGTCCAACGGTGGACCCAATCAAGGGGGCGGCGCGCTATCGGCGGATGCGGCGTTGGGCGCATGGCCGACACCAAAGGCACGGGACCATCACACGGAGGGGGAGGGCCAATTCTCGCCATCTCTGCCGAAAATGGCGGAATCAATGCTTGCGGGTTGGCCGGCACCCAACACATCGGTGATAGAACACAAGTCCAAACCTCCGGTAATAGGCAACAGGAAACCGACGGACCCGCAAATAGGACTGGCGGATGTGGCTTACCACCTAGCTGGCTGGCCAACGCCCCTGACGGTGCCGAGTACGGAAGCAAGTCACGGCCAGCTGTCTGGTTCAATGCGGAAGGCTTTGGAGCCATGCAAGCCGCACCCGACCAGCCCGGCCCGACTAACGGCCATTGGCGTTATGCTGACTGGCTCTTCTGCACGGATGGACGGTGGCGGGCAGTTGAACCCGACACATTCCCGCTGGCTCATGGGGCTCCCAGCCGCGTGGGACGCCTGCGCGCCTACGGAAACGGCATCACAGTTGAAGCGGCGGAAGCCTTCATAGTCGCCGCACTCTATTGACGCAACCGTTATTAACCCCCACAATCCCACACCATGACAAGACTACGCTTAAACCCCGACGTGCGCGCCAGCCAGATACTGGCCGCGGCCCTGACAGTTGCAGCCAAAAAAGGCTATCAGCACATGACGCGCGATGAAATCGCAGCGGCCGCGGGCGCGTCCCCGGCGGCCATCAATCAGCGCTTCACCACCATGACGGAATTGAAACGCGCAGTCATGCGCGCAGCCGTGGCCCAACGTGTGGTTGCCGTGGTTGCGCAAGGGCTGGCAGATGGCAACCCTTACGCAAGAAAAGCACCAGATGATTTGAAAAAATTAGCCGCCGCATCACTCTGCAAATAAGGGCGGTCCATGCTTCAGTTGCCACCAGCTTTGGCGCCCCTTGCGGCGTTTAAGCAATTCCTCTGCTACGTCCTGTTGCCCGGCAGTAAGCCCGGCAAAATGGACAAAATCCCCGTCAACGCCCTGACCGGTGAAGTTCACGTAAGCGCGCATGACCCCGCCAATTGGGTGGACGCACAGACCGCATGCGCTGCGGCTTCCGTGTTCGGTCCCAACTACGGCGTGGCCTTCAGCTTCCAAACATCGGACCCGTTCTTTTTTGTGGACATAGACCACGCGTTGGAACCCACGGGGTGGTCACCGCTGGCGTTGTCAGTGCTGCAGCAATTCCCCGGCGCCGCGGTTGAAATCAGCCAGTCCGGCACGGGCCTGCACATCATTGGCCGTGGTGCTTTCCCCGCTGGCCACGGGTGCCGTAATCAAGCCTACGGGTTGGAGTTCTACACGGAAATGCGCTTTGTGGCGCTGACCGGCCGGGACGCCATCGGCAACGCTGACACGGACCACACGCAGGCCCTGCACTGGCTGACGCAGACTTACTTCAGCGGCAATGGCGCCACATCGTCCGGCATGGACCTGGCGCTGTCTGACGCGCCGGTGCCGGGCTGGAATGGCCCGACGGATGACAACGTGCTGTTGGACCGCGCGATGCAGAGCCACAGCGCTGCGTCAGCGTTCGGCACGCGCGCCAGCTTCCGGGACCTGTTTGAAGCCAACGTGGCCGTGCTGCAGGTGTCCTACCCGGACAGTGACCCGGCCAAGGCATACGGCTACAGCGAAGCGGACGCGGCGTTGGCACAGCACTTGGCATTCTGGACCGGCAACCACGGGCAGCGCATTGAACGGATCATGCGCCAGTCACAGTTGGTGCGCGCGAAGTGGGACCGGGACGACTACTTGCCGCGCACCATTGCCGTGGCCTGCAGCCGCCAAACGGAATGGCTATCAGACAAGGTGCCGCAGCCGCGTGACGTGCCCGTGACGGCCACCGGTGCCCCGCGTGCATCGCACGTGACTGGCGCCACCTTCCTGACCCCTGACCAACAGATTGACCTGTTTGAAGGCTGCGTGTATGTCACGGACCACCACCGCGTGTTGGTGCCCGGCGGCCAGATGCTGAAGCGTGAACAGTTCCGCGTGGTGTTCGGTGGCTATGCGTTCGGCATGGACGCGGCCAATGAACGCACCAGCCGTGACGCGTGGGAAGCCTTCACGGAAAGCCAGGTATTCAGGGCGCCGCGCGCTGACGGCGCATGCTTCCGTCCTGACCGGCCGCCCGGGGAAATCATCCGCGATGCCGGGCGCACACGCGCAAACACCTGGTGGCCAATTGATGTGCCGCGGGCCGCCGGTGATGCTTCCATTTTCTTTGACCATCTGCGGCGTGTGCTGCCTGATGATCGGGACCGCCGCATTCTGCTGTCATACATGGCCGCCTGCGTGCAACACAAGGGCGTGAAGTTTCAGTGGGCGCCAATGCTGCAGGGTGCAGAGGGCAACGGCAAAACGCTGTTCACCCGCTGCGTGGCTGAAGCCATCGGGCGCCGCTACGTCCACTTGCCGCGCGCTGACCAAATCGCGGCCAAGTTCAATGGCTGGCTGTTCGGCAACGTGTTCATTGGTGTGGAGGATATTTATATTCCTGACCAAAACCGTGAAGTCATGGAAGTGTTGAAACCCATGATTACCGGTGAAAGCCTGGCCATTGAAGGCAAGGGCGTGGATCAGACCGCAAAGGATGTGTGCTGCAATTTCATACTGAACAGCAACCACAAAAATGGCTTGCGCAAACGTAAAAGTGACCGGCGGTTTTGTGTGATGTTCACGGCGCAACAGGATGAACTGGAAATATTGCGGGACGGCATGGGCGGTGAATACTTTTCCAACCTGTATAGCTGGCTGAAGGGTGAAGGCAAATACGCTGGCCACCCCACTGGCTATTCCATCGTGTCTGAACTGTTGCACACCTACCCGATAGACCCGGAATTCAACCCCGCCGGTGATTGCCAGCGTGCCCCGGTCACGTCCACAACTGCGCAGGCTTTGGCCGCAGGCTTGGGCAACTATGAACAGGAAGTGCTGGAAGCCGTAGAACAGGGCCTGACGGGCTTTGCAGGTGGGTGGGTGTCATCACTGGCGCTGGACCGCCTGTTGGACGGAAAGCACGCCCGCATATCACGCAACGGCCGCCGGGAACTGATTGAAGGCTTGGGCTACGTGGCGCACCCTGCGTTACCTGACGGCCGGGTAAATAACGTGATCCTGCCCGACGCTGGCCGCCCGCGGCTGTACGTGCGCAAGGACAGCCAGGCGCTAACCATCACGGTGGCCGGGGATGTGGCCAAGGCGTACAGCGCAGCGCAAACCGCCCCGCCCCCGTTTGTTACAAAATAGTTGTTGCATGGGTTGAATGGGTGGTACATAATCAAACCATCGTCAACCAACCTGGAGTAACTGACATGGCCAACGCTGAACACCACGCCCGTTGCGCAAGCTGCTACCGCACGTTGGCTGCGGATGAACTGGCGCACGGGTCCAAGGAACGCGCGGAAGCCTACGCAGCGCAGGCCCGCCAGCATGACGAACAGTTGCGCGCTGCATCGGGGGTTGATCATGTCACGCCTAAGCATCCCGGATAACGTGCCGCCGCTGCCTGACCCGGCACAGGTGGATCACTGGCAAGCCGTGGACGCGGCCGTGCATGTCTGTGAATGCCGGACCAAAGCGGACTTGATGACCCGGGCGGGCATGTTCGCCAGCGCCCGTGAAATGGCGCGCAAGCAGGCCCACTATGAAGCGCAGGTGCTGGCCGTGGCTTACCGGCTGTGCGGGAGGCCCAAGCGATGAACCTAGACAGCACAGGGCTGCGGCTGGTGGCCAAGCACCGCCGGGTCACGCTTGACGGCCGCACGGGCACCGTGACCAAATTGAACCGTGGCCAATGCCAAGTCCAGTGGGACGGTGAACGCTACAGCACCCCGCACTATTGCAACACACTGGAGGTAATCTAAATGGATAACGCAACCCGCATTCAATATCTGTTGGCACAGCGCCGCAAAACTAACCACGTCTTGCACCTGCTGTTGTCGCTGGTGTCGTGCTTTCTTTGGATGCCGGTTTGGGTGCTTGTCTCTGCATCTACCCGGCGCCACAACCGACATATTGACCGTGAAGTAAAACGGTTGGTATGATGCCCGTGGCCTTCCGGTCACATTCAACCCTTGAAAGGTTACCCATGAAAAAGTCCCTTGTCCTCTGTGCGGCCATGGCCGCCGCGTGCCTCATGTCTGGCGCCGCCTTTGCGCAACCCACGGAGGCGCCGCGAAGTCCGCACGCTTCCAACACCGTTGTTGTGTCTGACTCCTACACCCCCGGCGCCGCTGTCCAGATCGTGGCCAGCCAGGAAGCCAAAGCGTTTGACCTGGTGGCTGTTGCCCCCGCGGCCGCCGTCCGGCCTGCGCATGGTGGCTATCCGGGCACCGTCGGCACGCATGTGGAGCGCAGCCCCGCGGGCTACGGTTCCAAGGTGGTGCCGCTGCGGCCGCAGCCCGGCTACCGAACGTGACGCGGGAAGCGTTGCGCAAATAAGAAAGGCCCTACGGGGCCTTTTTTTTATGGGGGTGGCGGATCGTCCCGCAAGGGCGCCAAGGCGCTGGCCGCCTGCAGCATGCGCGTGCAGACCCCGCAGCGGTAGCGGCCGGTGATCGGCAAACACTCCCACCCGACGGCTTCAGGGTCCGCCGTCTTGAGGCCACAACCGCCGCTGCAGCTTGTTTCCGGCCTGGTGGGTTCAGTCATGATTCAGGACAGCCAGCGCTGTGGGCGCCCGCCAGGTAGCCGCACGTGCCGCAGGCTTCCACCAGCGGGTAGCGCCGGTCTTCCAACTTCAGGTTTTGTTGGTTGTCCCCCATCACCTTGGCTGCGGCCATCAAGCCGGTGCGTAGGTCCACCCCGGGGCCGCGGTCAGCGCCCGGGCAGGTGCTGCAGTCATCGTGGGCATAGTGCGCGCTGGCCACGTCAAAGCAACGGCGGTCACAACTCACGGTCCGACCTCATAAGCAACGTTCGGGCTTCCTCGAATATTTCCCCCAACGCGCCTGGCACATAGGTGCGTTGTTCATCGGGCAACTTCCCATCATCCCAAATGTCCAGCAAAGTGGCCAAGCACTGGCGGTGGTAGCCAACGGCGGCACCTGGCCGCGTGACGCTGTCCGCAACGCCTGCCGTGTTGATGGCCCGCACGCCGGTGGTGGGCACGTCAGCCGGGCGCCAGGTGAAGCCGCAGCCAGCGCACAGGTGGGACCGATGCGGGGGGTTATCCCAAATCAAATGCCCTTCATAGTGGGGGTCATAGTTGGTGTCCGGCGCGTCTATGTGCTGCAGCGCGCACGCGGGGCAATGCAGAACCATGGGGACGGGCGCCAGGTCACGCATGCTGGCCAACTTCATGTCCAGCCCCTCCACCACCATGAGGCCCGCGCCGCTGATTGCCAAGCCCGCGGCTGCGGCCCACAGCCAAGTGGTGGGAGTAATGGCGGCCATCATTCCCACCGCCCCGGCGCACACCAGCATGACGCCAGCGCAGACAAGCCGGGCCATCATGACTGCACCGCGGCATCAGCCTGACGATCCACGGCCCACTGTTCCAACGCGCTGGTGACAAGGGAAGGCCGGGCAGCACGTTCAAGCGCCCACACGTGTGGTTGGAACATGGCCTGTTTACCGTCGCTGGCGCTGAAGCACAGCCACACGCCATCCTTGCCGACACGCAGCGCCAAGCCGGGGATTGGTTGCGCAGCTTCCATGTGCAACCGCACCGCGCCTATTTCCGTGATGCCGTTCGCGCCCGCCCGCTGCACGCCGGTGGTTTCAAACTGCAGCCAGTGCGCGCGGGCTTCCGCTTTGGTCATGTCTGCGGGGTCCTTGGGCCTGCGTCCGGACTGGCGCACGGTTTCATACATTTGCAGCAACGGTTGGTAGATGCCTTCCGCGTCCTTGTCGGACACCGGGGCGCCCCACACCATGGCGGACAGGTCCTTGACTTCCTGCAGGGTCAGGCGGTAGCCAGCGCGCGCATGGCACGTGGCGCGGTGGATCAGGTCCACCAGTTCACCGACAAACCCCGCGTTGGCCAGCGCACCGCGGAACGTCTGGTGATCCTCCGATGCGCCCAAGCCGTCCACCAGCCCGTCCGTGACGGCGTTCAACAGGTAGTGTGGGCTGTCTTCATCCAAGTCCTTGAACACGTGTGGCAGGACCGTGACGACGGGCACCACGGGTGGAGGCGCTGCAACCGGCATGCCCGCTTCCTTCCATTCGCGTATGGCCACCGATAGGCCGCCGTAGTTGTGCTGCAAGCTGTCCAGCCAATTGGCCAGGTTGATCGATGCGGCATGCACGGGGTGTGGTTCTGCACCTGGCGCCTGCAGTTCAGGGGCGCGGGGCGCCGGGTCTTCCCGGTGTTCAAAGGTTTCCCAATCCCGGGAACCCAAGTCAGCAATGCGCGTCACTGCGTCTTCAGCCGGTGTGGCCACGATGGCCAGCACGTCCTGTTCAAGATGCCGCCGGGCGCCGTCCAACGCTTCCTTGGCCGCCTTCAGTTGTTCCGGGTTCCACTCAGTCCCGGTTCCGGCCTGCAGCGTTTGCAGCCAGCGCAGGGCGTGGCGGATCGGTTGGGTGCCCAACATGCGGTCATTGTCTAATTGATTCAGTTTCATTTGGGTGTCTTCCATTTGCCGGTGACGGCGTTAAAGTTTTGCAACTCTGCTTTCATCTTGCGCAACGTGTCGGCGTTGCTGACCTGGCGCAAGCGGGGCTGCACAAGGTTGGCCATTTGCGTTGCGTGGCTGTCCGCAGCACTGAAGGTTTCGCGGGCTTGTGCCATGGCGCCGCGTATTTCATCCCACGCGTTCACGGCCGCACCCGCTGTTTGAAGGGCACAACGCCCACGTGGTCCACGATCAGGGGAGGCACGACGGTGCGCAACGGCACGCACTCTGCTTGGGCCGCCAAGCGTTTGCGTTCACGCTTGATTGTGTCGGCAACGTTGGTGGTGTCCAGACGGATGGGGCGGCCGGGGATGATGACTTTGTGGGCCATTGGGTAGGGGTTTTTCATGGTGTGCCAACCTTCCGGTAAAGCTGCGTAGCCCAATCATCCAACAGGGCTGCGGCGTTTTGATTGCGGGTGATGGCTTCAGCAACTTCACCCGTTACTTGCCCGCCACCAATGGCGCCGCGTAGATCGGCTGCGGCCGCAGCGTACCCGATGGCGCGGGCCTTGTCGTCCTGCGTCTTGGCGTTGACGCACGCAGCCAGGTGCCGGGCCAACGTGGTGGCGGGGTTTGCGCAGACGGCGTTCATTTGAACACCCCTGTTAACCGTTGCCACAACGTGGGCTTGCACCATGCTGGCGGTGGCAATTCTTCCGCGGTTGGTGCGGCTTCCTGCCCCGCAAACACGCGCCGCGCTTTGTTGGTTTGAGACAACCCCGTGGACAGCCCACCGATGCTGGCGAACAGGCTGCGCAGCCCCGCTTCATGCGGCTGCATGTATGCGCGCCCCATGTGTTGGTAAAACACTTTTAAAAAAGGGTCCGCGCCGTAACCCGCCAACGCATCCAGCGCGCGGGCTTCACTCTCTGACAGAGTCAACGTGAAGTGACCTTGGATCGTGGCTGTGATTTTGGTTTTCATGTTGTCAGTTCCTTCAATGCGGCCCGGGCCGCCTTGGCGCGCTTGCGGTGCTGTGGGCCGCGGTCATCATTGATGGCGGCTTGCAGGGCTTCCGCGCTGCACGCTTGGCGCACCGCCCACGCCAGTGACTGCGCATGCTGCTTGGACAGTTGGGCGCGTTCAATCAGCGTTGCCTCTATCGCGGCCACAATGTCTGCCTTGGCGCGTTCAAGGTCCGTTTGCGTGTCGCCGTCTTTGCGCATCGTGACCAACAGGTGGTGGCCGTTTTCCAGATCAACACGGATGGGGCCGCGGCCCGCCAGGAGGTTGCGGCCGAACAGTACGCGCGTGATGTAGCTGCAGATATCGGCGGCGGAAGTCAGAGGGGCTTGTTTGCGTGGCGGCCACATGTCGGACTGGAACACCGCGCGGCCCATGTCCATGGCGGTGAAGGTCAGGCCGGATGCGTTAAATCCTTCCGTCAGCACGCTGGTGTCTGAGTTTTTAACCTTGGGGGGTTTCATGTCCATGGCGGCCAGCGTGACAACGGGCACGTTAGCCACGCCAACGCGCTTGACGTAGGCTTGCAGGGTTTCGCCCACGCGAATGTCCGCGGGCATTGGGAAGCCGCGGGCGGTAGCTTTGAATGCGGGGTTTGGTTCCTCCACCATGACGCCACCTTTCACCACCGCGACGGTTGGGGACGTGCGCGCCACCTTGGCAGCTTCAGCGGCTTTGCGATTGAACCGGGCCGCGGGGGTGTCGGCGGTGCCCGTCAGTTTGCACCAACTGTAGGTCTTTGTGCCGCGGGCTTTCAGGCGTGCCCATACCACTTGCCCCCGAAACAGACCGGCAACAGTCTGGCGGGCGCTGACGCGGGAGGGGTAAAGATGACCGCCGGGGGCGTCTTGAAAATAGACCTTGGAGCCGCCACTCTGGAACAGCTTTTCACACTGTATTTTGGCGTCTTCATCGTCTGCGGGGGGTGCGATTTGCTGGGGCATGCCTTACTCCATAAAATTGATTAAGGAGTGCAGATTAACCGCTAATAACGGTGCCGTCAACATTTATTTTTAGCGGGCGTTCCAATCAGGCAACGGCGGTGGCGCCGGGGGCATGACGCTGGCAAAGATGGCGGCGCGCGCTGCGGCAATGTCCACCAGCCCCGGGGTGGGCGTTGGGCGGCCAGGAATTGGCGCCGGGATAATTCCCCGCTGCAGGTTCAGGGCGGCCAGATAGGCATGTGCCGCGCTGACGTCATCCGGGTGGACCTTGGCTTTGATCGTGACCATGCCGCCATTCAGCCGGTTGCGGGTAGAGTTTGAGGCGGCCTGAACGCACGCGCAGCACGCCCCGCTTGATGTGTGCCGGTCAGCGCTGTGGCCAGCCGCGCAGGGTTTGCCAGTGTTGTACTTTTTGGCCCCCAATTCCATGGCGGCTTTACGGGTGGCGGGGATCGGCTGCATAAGATAGTTTTACCCAAATAAACGAATAAACGGGGGGTTTCACTTGCACGCGTTAAAAGTTAAGATAAGATAAGATTAGATGTTGTGTGTATCATATCTTATCTTATCTTATGCGTACCGGTAGCAACTCTAAATTATTCGTTTATTTGGGTAAAAGGGTATAAAACTTAATAGAATCAATGACTTACGTTACACAAAAGACTTGGGTAAATAAACGAGATTTGGGGTAAATCATGGAATTGACAGAAATTGAACAGGAATTGAGCCAACTGACGGTGAAGCAACGCCAATTCTGGCTTATCTACCGCAAATTGGGAAACAAGACGGAGGCTTACCGCCAATCTTATTCCGTGGCCAATATGTCAGATGCCTCAATTGCCAAGGAAGCGCACAAGCTATTGCAAAACCCCCATTTTTCCCGGTTGGAAGCGTTGGCGGCTAAATCTGTGGGTGATGAACTAATCATGGACGCGCGCCAGGTCCTGCGGGATTGGGTGGACATTCATACCGCGGACCCCAATGACCTGATCCGGCATGTGCGCTGGTGCTGCCGGTGCTGCCATGGAATTGGCGGCCAGCATCAGTGGCGCGATGAAGACGAATGGGCAGCGGCCGCGGCTGAAGCCATCCAATTGAAAAGGGCACCCCCAACCAACGCGGGCGGCTACGGGTTCAACAGCACGCGGGACCCCAACCCCCACTGCCCCCGCTGTGATGGTCTTGGGCGCACGCACGTGTTTGTTGCAGACACCACCAAACTGACAGGCAAGGCGCGCAAGCTGTATGCCGGAATCAAACAGACAAAGCAGGGCATTGAAGTTGTCATGCGTGATCAAGACGCGGCGTTGGCCAACATCGCGCGGCACCTGGCCATGTTCCAAGACAACGTCAACTTAAAAGGCGTGGTGGCCCATGTTGATGTACCTTTGACGCCCGAACAGTCCGCCGCGCTGTCCCGCGCCCTCCACCATGATTTGTGAAGCTGAAGCCCCACCCGCGTTGTTAGGCATCACCCAAGCACATTGGGATACCCAACTGCGTATTGAATGTGAAGCATCGTTCCCGTTCTTTGCGCGTCACTTTTTCAAGTTGCGCAAGGGCCAAAAGTTCCTGTGGCAACCCGGCCTGCATGACGTGACCTGTGACACGCTGGAAGCGCTGCACCGCGGGGACCATCAGAACGTTGTGTACAACGCCCCGCCGCGCTACAGCAAGACAGAGCTATGCCACATCCTGTTTGTTGCCTGGTGCTACGTCAAGAACCCACGGTGTGAATTCATCCACCTGAGTTACGCGGATCAACTGGTGATGGACAACAGCGATGCCATCAAAGACGTGATGCGGTCCCCGGTGTATCGCAGGCTGTGGCCGCACATCGTGATTACACCGCACCGTGACAGTAAAAAGGCGTGGTCCACCGTTCAAGGCGGCACGTTCTATGCCACCAGCGCTGGCGGTAGCGTCACGGGCTTTGGTGCTGGCCGCAAAGATGAAGTGCGGGAAGACGGCACGTTTAAGTTCAGCGGGTGCCTGTTGATTGATGACCCGTTGAAACCGGACGACGCCAGGCACGACACCATGCGCAAGGCAGTGAACCGCCGGTGGGATGAAACGATCAAGTCCCGGCGCAACAGCCCGCAGTCCACGCCCACGCTGGTGACGATGCAGCGCATTCATCAGGATGACTTCACCGCCAACATGCTGAAGGACACCGGGGAGGAATGGCACGCGGTGATCCTGCCCGCGCTGATTGATGAAGGCATGCCCACTGAGCGCGCGCTATGGCCACGCATGCACACGGTGGAAATGCTGAAGGCCATGCGGGACAAAAAGAATGACCGCGGGGAAGCCAACCCACTGGCGGGCGAAACGTTCAGCGGCCAGTACCAACAGAACCCAAGCCCGGCCGGTGGCGGCATCTTCAAAGAAAACTGGTGGCGGCATTACGCCAGCCTTGAGGAAGTCACCAAACGCTGCACGTTCTTTTTCATCACGGCTGACACCGCATTCAAAGCGGCACAGGCCAACGATCCGTCATCACTGCAGTTTTGGGGCGCTGAAGGTGGCGCCCGGCTGTACCTGTTGGACCGCTTGCACGGCCGTTGGGAAATGCCCGAACTGCTACAGAACACCGCAGAGTTTTGGAAGCGGCACCCGCAGGCCCGGCGCCTGTACGTGGAGGACAAGGCCAGCGGGCCAAGCCTGGTGCAGATGATCCGTAAGAACCGCACGCCAGCCCAACGCGCGGACGGCGCCACGCCAATTCTGTGGAAGCCCAAGGACTATGGCTATCCAGATGACAAGGTGGGCCGCGCCAAGAAAGCAAGTTGGCAAGTCTTCCAAGGTGTTGTATGGTTGCCGGACCCGTCCATTGCACCGTGGGTGTATGAGTTTGTAGACGAACACAGCGCATTCACTGCGGACGATACCCACGCGCATGATGATGACGTGGACGGTGAGACAATGGCGGTTTCTATCTGGACACATCACGGGGGTGGCAAGCATGGGCAAGATTAATGGACGGCGCCAGGAAATGGCACGCAGGGCAACCGCCAATCAGGCTGCGGCCGCCGCGGCTACCGCGTCACGCCAACGCGCGCAGAACCGGGTCAATCGGCCTGAGACTGGCGCGGGCACGGACTATGACTTTGGGACCAACAACTTTGCCGGGGTGATGCAGTGGCTTTCCCCGATGCAACAGGACCAACTGGCCGTCAATAGTTGGTACACCGATTGGGCCGCCAAGAAAGTGGTGTGCATCCCGGTGGACGACAAGCTGCGGGAAGAATGGCGCTATGACGGGTTGCCGGAAGACCAACAGGACAAGCTGTTGGCCGCGCAAGATTCACTGAAGGTGGTCCGTGCGTTGCGCAGCGCCATGACCCTTGAACGCCTGGTGGGCGGGGCCATCATCTACATGGGCGTGACCGACGGGCAGACCGATGCCGCGCAGCCGCTGGACCTGGCCACCATCAAGCCCAACGCCCTGCGCTTTCTGAACGTGATCCCCCGCACGCGCATTACCCGCACGGAACTGGACATGGACCCGCTTTCCGCCAACTACGGGCGCCCGGCCACCTACTACATTCAAGGCCAAGTCATCCACCGGTCACGCATGATCATCTTTGACGGTTCCCCGTTGCTGCCTGTGCCAGATTCAACGCTGACCCCAACCGCCTTCAGCCGCAATGATGGGTTTGGTACGTCGGTGCTGTTGCCGCTGTACGATGAAATCACCCGGGCCACCGGGTCACGCCAGGCGGCTTACCAACTGGTGCAACGCGCGGGCACCTTCATTGCTCAGGCTGACACGCTGGACCTTGAGGGCAGCAAGGAGGGCCAACGCGCCCTGCAGGAATTGCAGCGCATCGTCAACCAACTGAACACATACAAGGGCGCCGTGATGCACCGGGACCCGGGACAAAACTTTGATCCCGTTACCACCATCACCCCCGCGTTTGGATCGGTGCCGGAATTGGTCATGGCTTTCCTGGTGGTGCTGTCCGCTGCGTCCGACATTCCAGCAACCCGGTTTCTTGGCCAGGCGCCCGGCGGCCTGAACGCCACCGGTGACAGCGACTTGGAAAACTACTACGGGCGGTTGGAGTCTGAACAGCGCATAGGGCTGCGGCCGCAATTGATGCAACTGTTGGAGGTCATGGGCCGCAGCACGTTGGGGGCAGAGTTCAACACGGAAAAGGTGGACATAATCTTTCCGCCGCTGTGGTCCCTGTCTGAAACGGAACAGGCGGCCGTGCGCACGGCGGACACCAACAATGTGGTGGCGTTGGTCACCGCCGGGTTGCTTGATGATGATGAAGCCATTGCAGAACTGTTGGAACGTGACGTGCTGCTGACCGACATAGACACCGAGGCTGACCCGGTCGGCATGGTGCCAGATACGGAAGACGCGGGCGGTAAGCTGCAGGACCAATTGGCAGCGTTGATGACCGGCAGCAACACTGACCCGGCGCCAACGCCCGCAGCACCGGTGGTGTAGTCGTGCCCATCATCCTTCCGTCAGAGGCCAAGAAAGCGCGCAAGCAACAGCGCACGTTGCGGCCGTCCAAGGCGTCACGCGCGGCACAGCGCAACTACCTGGCAGCGCTACAGGATCAGGTGCGCTACCTGAAGGCGGCCACGGCCAACCTGTCTGACCTGGTGCGTAACGGTGCTGATCGCGGCACCATCGCCACCTACCTGCAAAGGCTGTCAGCGCTGGCCACCGGCCGCGCGAACGCTGCAGCGCCTGAAGTGGCCAACGGCTTTGTTGATTCCGTCAGTAAGCAAAACAAACTGATGATTGAAAAGAACATAGCCGCGGCATTGTCCGTGGACTTCGCCACCATCGTTGACACGGCGGACACGGCGGCTGAACTGTCCATGGCCATCACGCGCAACACATCGTTGATCCGGTCCATTCCGGAACAGCATTTGTTTGACGTGTCACAGGCCATTCTGGACAACTACGCGGGGCGCCCGCTGCCCGGGGACGTGTCGCTGACCAAACGCCTGCAGGAAATTGGCGGCATCACGGAAGACCGCGCCCGGTTCATTGCACGTGATCAAACCGCCAAGCTGACCGGCGCACTGACGGCCAGCCGCCAACAGTCCAACGGGGTGGAGGAATACAAGTGGCGCAACAGCCAGGATGAACGCGTGGTGGGCAACCCATCGGGCAAATACCCCAAGGGCACGCGGCGCCACGGCAACCATTGGGAACGTGAAGGCAAGACCTACCGTTGGGACACGCCGCCAGGTGACGGCAACCCCGGGGAACCAATTTTGTGCAGGTGTTGGGCTGAACCTGTGTTAGATTTGGCGAAATTGAAAGCCCAATACGTATGAAACTAACCGCACTTGCCCGCGTGACCAACCGCCAATGGCGTGTTGATCCCGTGTCAGGATTCCTGCGCTGCACCGTCACAGTGCTGCGGGTGTGCGTCATGGATTACACGTTGGATGAAATGGGCGGGGGTCCGCCGGACGGCACGGTGCGAGAAGGCGTTGTGGGCGTTTACACCCCGCTGCATTCCCTACAGGACCCGGTGGCGCTGCAGTCACTGGAAGGCATGCCCGCGGTGGTTGGCCACGTCTGGCAAGACACACAAACAAACCCCATTGCGTGCGGCAATATCGCTGGCGCCCCATCGTGTGACGGCCCCGTGCTGGTGGCCGACGTGCTGGTGACCGATGCCGATAGCATCCGCCGCATTCAACTGCCCCCAAATGACCCGGACCACCTCTGTGAAATCAGTTCAGCCTTTGATGCTGATGTGATTTGGCAACAGGGCGTTGATGGGGAGGGCAAACAGTACGATGGTTTTTTTCAAAACATTCGTTACAATCACATCGCGCTGCTTGGCGCCGGGCAAGGCCGGGCGGGGGCATCCATCCGAATCATCAACCAACTGAAGGACCACACCATGGACTTTACCCGCGTGAAATTGCTTAACGGGCGCACCGTCCGTGTGGCCAATGAAGACGTTGAAGCCGTTGAGGCCAACGACAAGGAATCATCCGACAAGGTCAAGAACATGGCAGACCCTGCAGCCCTGCAGGAAGCCATGGACAAATTGGCTGAAGTCAACAAGCAGTTGGAAGAATTGAACAAGGCCAAAAAGGACTTGGAAGGCCAACTGCAGGCGTTCAAGGATCAGTTGGAAGCCGTCATGGCGCCAGCCGCCGTGGAGGAAGCCGCGGCCGCAATGAACGCTGAAAAGGACGACGCCAACAAGGTGGCCGCCGCCAACAGCCTGACGCTGACACCCGAACAACTGAAGCTGCGCGGCAACGATTTGCGCGCGGCCGTGGTCAACGCGGTGCGCACCAAAAACAGCAAGCCGGTGCTGACGGCTGAACAAGCCAAGGATGCCAGCTACGTGCGCGGGCTGTTCAGCGGCTACGTGGAATTGGCAGGCGGCACCACCCCGCCCGCTGGCCATCAAGTGGTCAACGCCGCCAACCCGGCCGCAGGCAAAGACGGCCAACCCGTCCAGGCTGTCAACAGCTTGCCCAACGACAAAAAATTTGCGGCCATGTACGGCCCCAAAGAAACCAAGTAAAGGGGTCACATCATGACTTTGCAAGCTGTACAAACTTCCGTTTATGACACGTTCGGCCCGCTCTATGCTGGCCAACTGGCTGACTCCGCATCGCTGATGATGAATAAAAAGGTGCGCAACTACCGCACCGAAGCGGGCGTGGGGCCACTGGTGTTCGGCCGGGGTGTCGTCAAGGGCACTAACAACGTCCAGTCCGATCCGATCTTGACCCCCTACGGCGTCAAAGGCGTGTTGGCTGCGTCCGTTGCTGCTGACTTCGTGGGCATCATGGTGCTGAATCAAGCCAGTGATTCCGACGTGAACAACAACGCGGTACCTACTCGCACGCCCACCATGGTGGCGGTTGCGGAGCTTGGTAGCGCCGCAGTCATCGGCGCCAACGTTCCTGCGGGCATCACCATTGCCCACGGTGACCCCGTCTACATGTCGGTGTCCCACGCGTCCATCCCTGTTGGTGAATTCAGCAACGCTGCGGCTACTGGCCTCATCCTGTTGACCGGCCCAACCTGGTACGGCGCCGCGGCCGCGGGCTCTGTCGGCCGTATCAGCCTGTAACCCCGCAACTTCAAGGATCAACGATCATGAACCACTTTCAAATGTCCCGCATCATGAACGCTGCCAAGATGGTGGCGGACTTGGGCATGCAGCCAGGTGACCCCCGCATTGGGGTTATCAACGCGGCGTTTCCTACCGGCGGCAACCCCGCTGGCCTGAACGGCGCTATGGGTTTTTCTGTCAACGTGTTTGAACAGATCACGGGCAAAGCCTATGACGTGAAGCTGCCTGAAATCCTGTGGGATAAAACCATTCCGGCCGCATCGGTTGACACGTCGGTAAACGTCGGCGCCAAGCTGGTGTCCTACCGCGTCAAAGACCGCCGCGGCAAAGGCGCATTCCGGGCCGCCGTGGGCAAGGACATTCCCACCGTGGGCGTGACCATGAATAAAGTGGTGATCCCGCTGGAGTCTGCCGCCGTATCCGCTTCCGTGGACCTGGATGACCTCCGGTCCGTGGCGTTCGGATTCGAGGGCATGAATCTCATCACTGACCTGGGCGAAGTGATGCGCGAAGCCAGTGAACGCCACAAAGAGGCTACGTTCTTTTTCGGCTATTCCGCGCTGGGCTTTGCCGGGTATCTGGACTATGCGTTGGTGCCCGTCACCACCGCTGGCACCAAGACCGCTGGCGGCA
>JAUKPS010042136.1:0-45293 GCA_032273165.1 Chlorellidium tetrabotrys | reverse complement strand
ATTCGCGGCAAGCAGGTGGCTCAGGATTATCTCCAGAAACATCTTGGCAGCGGAGGCGGCATCCGCGAGCAGCTGAGCGCCTCCACCCTTGCGACCTACAAGGCGCCGCGAGAGAAGCTGATTAGCGAAATTCTGGCTGAGGAGTTTCTACCCCACATCGGCGGAGCGGACATGATGTACGAAAAGGCATGCTTCCTTGCCGCCATGACCAAGAAAGTCCTAGACGTTTACCACAATAAGATCCCGTACGACGACCGTGACGGCTATCCGAATAAGAAGGTAGAACACCCTGGCAATCTGCTCGGCAACCTTTTCCGTTTCTACTTTGGAACAAAAGTCATCAAGGATATGAAGTCAACGATTGTCAAGGAAATCCACAACGGGTCTTGGAAGGCAAGCGGCAAGTTTGAAAATATTATCAACACCACGAATGTTTATAAAATCCTCAAGACCACAATTGTGGAAGTAGGAATGAAATCTTCGCTGGCAACGGGCAATTTTGCCTCAGGCAAGATGGGAACGAAGACCGGCATCAGTCAGGTCATGAATCGTCTCACCTTCTTGAGCGGCATCAGCCACCTCCGCCGCCTTTCCACCCCAATTGAAAAAACGGGCAAGCTTATTCCTCCCCGCAAACTTCATAATAGCCAGTACGGCTTCATTTGTCCCGCTGAGACGCCTGAGGGTCATTCGGTCGGCGTGGTGAAGAATCTGGCAAGCACGGCAAATATCACGTTGCCCAGTTCGCCAAATCCGGTCCTCAAGGTCCTGTACGATGAACTCAAACTCAAACATCTGGCGGAGACGACCGCAATTGAGCGGAGGGACCTTCTGCGGGTGTTTATTAACGGAGCGTGGATTGGAACTCTTGGTGGAAGTGCGGATGCTTTCCGCTCCGTTCAGGCTCTTGTGACCGCCAAGCGTGCGGGTCGTGTTCATCCGTATACAAGCATTGTTTACAAGCCGAGTCCGAACGAAGTTTGGGTAAATACGGAGGGTGGTCGTCTGGTTCGCCCGCTTTTCATCGGCGAGACAATCCGCGAGGTCCTTTCAACAAATTGTCAGAAGCCGTGGATGGTCTGCGATTCTTGGAATGATCTGATGCGCTGGGTGAGTCCAACGGGCAATCACTTGATTGAGTTTGTGGATGCGGGCGAGTCCGAGAATCTGTACATTGCAAAAACTCTCGGTACCCTGGATTCCGAACATACTCATTTGGAGATTCATCCGTCGGTGATTATTGGAACAATGGGCTCAAATATTCCGTTTCCTGACCACAATCAGTCGCCGCGAAATTCTTACCAGGCGGCAATGGGCAAGCAGGCAATGGGTGTGTATGCCCTCAACTTTACCGAGCGTCTGGATACGATGAGCAATCTGCTGTGCTACACGGCTCGTCCGCTTGTGAGCCCCTACATGAGCAAGTACTACCGTGCTCAGGATATGCCGTCGGGTTACAATATTATCGTAGCGATTATGACGTACGGTGGTTACAATCAGGAGGATTCGGTAATGATTAATCGCGCGGCGTTGGACCGTGGACTCTTCCGTTCCATCTTTTACCGAACGTACAAGGACGAGGAGAAGAAGAATCAGGCAAGCGGCGAGGAGGAGCGATTCTGTAAACCGGACCCGAGTCTGACGAAGCACATCAAGTTGGCGAATTATGAGAAGCTGGCGGCGGATGGAATTATTCCTGAAAATACCTATGTGGACAATGATGATATATTGATTGGCAAGGTTGTTCCGATTCGGCTACGGGCAGTGGAGGGAGCAATGGCGGCGGGCGTCAGCCATTCGTCATTGGCGTCCATGTCGGCAGCGGCAGCCGCGGCGGCGGTGGAGGCGGTGGGCGGCAAGCGTTACCGAGATGCGTCCAAGATGCTCCGAAATAACGAGACGGGTTTTGTGGATAAGATTTATCGCGGACGGAACGGCGAGGGATTCTCGTTTGTCAAGATCCGCGTGCGGTCCGAGCGTATTCCAACAATTGGAGATAAGTTCTGTAGCCGCCACGGTCAGAAGGGAACGGTGGGAATGATTCTGGAGCCTGAAGATATGCCTCAGACGGCGAGCGGAATTGTACCTGATATTATCATTAATCCCCATTGTATTCCTTCTCGCATGACGATTGCACATTTGATGGAGACGCTCATGGGACGCGTGGGATGCGAGATTGGAGCGGTGGGCGATGGCAGCCCGTTCACCGACGTGAGTGTTGATGGACTTTCAAAAATGCTCCGCGACGACCTTGGACTTGAGCCGCATACGAATGAGGTGATGTATTGTGGAACAACAGGAAAGCAAATGAAAACAAGTATCTTTATGGGTCCAATCTTCTACCAGCGTCTCAAGCACATGGTGGAGGATAAGATCCACTCCAGATCTTCGGGTCCGTTGGTCATGCTGACACGACAGCCGGCGGAGGGGCGAGCCCGCGATGGAGGTCTGCGGTTTGGCGAGATGGAGCGAGATTGTATGGTTGCCCACGGAGCGTCCGAATTCCTGAAAGAGATCATGATGGAAAAATCGGATAACTTCCAATGTTTCGTCTGTAAGTCATGCGGACTGCTGGGTCAGGTGAATCCCCGCGCAGGAATTTATAAGTGTACCTCGTGCGATGCGGTCACGGATTTCTGCCAGATTCGTGTTCCCTACGCCTATAAGCTATTCTTACAGGAGTTGGAATCAATGTCAATCTGTAGCCGCATTCTGCCTGAGTCCCGTTTGCGGACAATTGCGAATGAGGCGAATCTGATGCCTGAGCCGGCGGCATTCATAAAAACAAATCTTTAGTTTGGCGATCAAATGATGCGTATCCTAGTTTTTTAGGAATAGACACGGATGGACGAGATAGGGCTTTTTTGAGTGCCTCCATTTTATACATAAATCCAATGACATAATCTTTATCGTCTAAGATTGGATCAAACTTTTTATTATTGAATGGATTGGTTGTATCAATCTGTTCAATGGATACGATGGATGAATCGGCTGGCGGCTGGGCAGGCTCAACAAGGGTCAGGGGGTGAACGGGCTCATGCGACTCCGCGGGCTCGGCTGGCTTGGCTGGCTCCGCGGGTTCCATGGATTTTTCATTTTGGGCATGAGGAGCATGAGGAGCGGGGGGCAGATGAAAGTAGATCCGTGCAGCCACAAATCCAAGAAATCCTCCAGCTACACCAACCGCTATAAGTTTTAAAGTTGTAGTATTCATATTCAGTATAGTTTTTGATGATGCTAGTGTCTCAATTTTTACTTTCACTTGATGAGTGTAAGGAAAAATTTGTTCTAGTAGCCAATCAGGCATCTCTATTCTGTGTTAGGGATTATCTGTTGTATCACAATCTCCAATTCCTAAAATATTTGGATCGCGACCTTCTATAAACATCCACCGATTATCAATCCACCATTTTTTCGCAATCCTTTCTTCATTCTCTTCTTCTATTTGCTGTGTAAATGACTTCTTAGAAGGTGGCACGTGCTCGGGACACCGCACACGAGGACTCCAGCACCACGAGGTATTAGATAGACGAGAACCCATTCTTGTTGTGGCGGTCGGTTTTTTCAACAACCACTAATCCGTTGCCACTAGATCAAACGCCAGTTCCGTAAATCCGTCAGGGGCGGTTTTTTCCGCAGAAATAACATCCCGTGCCCAGGACCCAATCAGGGGTGACGTGCCGTCAAAGTCCCCTCCACCCCGTCCGTTCCCCTCGCAAGTCAAAAGTGGCAATGGATGGATTTGGAATCCTCCCAGTCCCTTTGGAACCTTACTCTTGTCTACAAACTGCCGCTTTGTATGATTGACTAGAAACGGATGTTCGCCCAGCGTGACGGCAGTAGGCGTAAGCATCAAATCGTTACGCTCGTTACAAATCAAATGTAGATTTTTGCCGAGACCATGCTCCACATCAGCATAATCACCGCACCAAGCAACACGCGACATATGATGCCGACCCTCAGGCGTAAGCTCCCACTCAAATGTGCCGACACCAATGCCGCCCAAATACGAGTGTTCCATCAGTTTCGCACCGAATCCAGGTGCCATCCACGCACGAATCCAGCCGTTTTCGTCCAAAATGACCGCGTAGTAGTACTGTCCCATTTGTTATGCTTATAAGATAAGTTTAACAAATAACTTTTTCAATTTTGTTCGAAATCCAGGCACTTAATGGAGAGTGAAGAGGTAAAGGAGCTGGTTGAGTTCGGCAAGCATTTCGTCGCGAATATTTGCAAGGTCGGAATCGGCAGGGCGGCGGTCAGAGTTTGGCAGCAAATCCGTCAGGAGGTATCCAATACACGCCTTGATAAAACGGACGGCTGAGTTTTCTGACAAATTAGAAAGTTTGGTTGTATTTGTGCTAGCACCTAGTCGGGGGCGTCCATACTTTCCCATATACACCTCAACGTAGCGGTCAATGTGCCCGTCCAACTTTTCTAATACTTCGTCGGTTGCCTTATGCCGGCTGTAGCTCATAGTCTGCCAGTGGTATAATTTAATTTGCTCACGCATCTTGAAAAAGAAATGGACGTCGTTCGCCGACATCTACCTATCTAGACTGCTGGTTATTTACGAGAGGTGAAAGCGGCAAGTCCGATGAAAAGGGCGGCGAAAAGGGCACCGGCAATAACTTTGGACTGCCCTAGACCATCACCGAAGCCTTCTACCTTTTTATCGGAGGCGTAAGTCTCGGCACTCACCCACGAATCAAAAATCCAATGACTGGCGTGGGGTTTTCCGTTAGGGTAGGTGAGTGCTTCTTTGGAAGGATCAATCCACCACTCGCCGGTGACCGGACTTTGAATACGTCCCTCAGGATCGCCGACCGGCAAAGTCACTTTACGGCAACGAGCGTAGCCACTATTGATCATCGCATTAAACATCGGAGCAGGATTGAGTGCTTTCGCTGCGTCTTGAAACATACCGGGTGCTAAGCCGCGGAGTTTTACACCGAGCGTCTGTTGTATTTCGTTGCCAAGACGACCAGGAAGTCCTTGCGGAATTGTATTTACGTATTGATACATATCCTGACCATTCGAACAAGTAGCACCAGAAGACATAAAATACCGAACACCGAGGGGATTCATGGTGAGCCCATTTCCTTTTGCAAACCCCGTGGTCTCGCCGAATCCAATCACGTCCGAGTAGTAGCTCACACCTGCCATCGCACCCTTAATACCGCCCCACGACCCGTCACCTGGATTTACACCGATACTCTTTGGTGTTGGTAGTTCCGCCGAATAGTCGTATTTCGGTCCCAAAATAGTCTTCATATCAGGCGTATATTGTTTGACTTCCGTCTTTAATTTATCTAAAAAATCCATCGCCTTCTCGCCTTCTTACTCTAGTTGTCTATTTTCGTGACACCTTGAATGCTACAATTCCGATGAAAAGGGCGGCGAAAAGAACGCCGGCGGCAAGGTTAGAGCCGCCAAAAGGCTCTGAGAGAAAATCCTCAATTATGGTCTTTTTACCTTTTTTAATTTTTCTCGGATATACTTTTGGTGTATTATTATACTCCTCGGCACTTATCCATTTATCAAAGACCCAGTGGGTTTCATAGTATTTATTATCTCTTTTCTTAAACAATTTACGTTTTGGTTTTTGAGCATTGCCTTGGCTTATATCAATCCACGGACGCGTTACATTCGGATTTTTAGAGCGTATATTTCCTTCGGCGTCGCCGACCATCGCCCGCATTTGTTTACATTGAGGGAAGCCTGAGCCGACGGCGGCAGAAAAGAACGGGGCGGGGTTAAGGGCGGCGGCAGCATCCTCAATAATTCCTGGTGCCAGTCCCTGGAGCTTAATGCCTTCCTCCTCAAGTTTATCGCCAAGGGGACCAGGAAGTTTGGTTGGAACGGTGCTCACGTACTCGTACATACTCGCGCCGTTACTACACGCCGCTCCCAGTTTCGCATCCGCTACTTTAAGGAAAAAGTTAAGACCCATCGGATACTGTTTCATTTTTTTGTAATTTCTTGAAATGCCCATTGAACGTCCGTAACCAAGTGCACTGGCATAGTAGTCAACACCTGCTGCCGCCCGTCCAATGCCGCTTAAAGACCCGTTGTTCAAACGAATACCGAGGTCCTCAGGTGACTTAAGCTCGCCTGAATAATCGTACACGGGTCCAATAAGGGCACTGGCGTCGGGTAGATAATTCATCACTTGCGTCGGCTGCTTGAATATAGTATTAAATCCTTTTTGAGCGGATGTGACCCCGCTGGCAATACTATCTATGCCGCCTTGGATATTCATCCGTCTTACTTGAAGCATCTTATTTTCGTGCCGCCGTGAATGCAACAAGTCCGACAAACAGCCCCGCAAAAAGCAATCCCGCCGTAATTTGTTCGGATTTCAGGTTTGTAGTAAAACCTTCCGTCCCCATATCCTGAAGTGCTGCCTTTTCTTCATTTGTGGTCGGTTGCTGGGGAATAGGCGGATCCGGCTGCGTGTTTTGGTCGGGAATATCACTGGATGAATATAGGCGTCCCATTTCTTTCAGTTGTTTCTGCGTCCATTTGTATTCATCCGCGGGAATCCATTTATCAAATACCCAGCGGGTCATATGCGGCTTCGGTCCACTAGGAACATATGCGGAGCCGTTATTTGGTTCCCATATATAGCCTTTTGTTAAATCGTTTACCCAACGTCCAGTTATTGGTTTGTAATAGACCTTATCGGCGGCAGGGTCAACCCAGACGTTTGGAACTTCAATCGGCGGGTCATCGCTGCCGGTTGGGTTCATATTGTAAATCGGTTTCGGAAAACGGGAGGAAAGTTCTCCGTCGGCGTTTCCGACGGGGGCTTCCATCAATTTACATTTAGGATAGCCGGTGCCCATGGCGGCGTTCAATATTGGAATAGGATTCATCGCCTCAAACGAATCCTGAAGAACACCTGGAGAGAGACCCTGTAAATTCGCACCGAGTTTCTCTTTCAGCCCCTTTCCCATACCGCTTGGCAAACCGGACGGAATCGTAGACATAAATTGGTACATATCGGCACCGTTAGAGCATTGTTGCCCGGTATTAAAAAAGTAATTGAGACCGAGCGGTGATTGGGGAATAGCGTTCATCGGTCCGTAGCCGCCGGCAGATGGGCGTGTAGGAGTGCCGAACGCCATTGAATCTACGTAATATTGAACACCGGTAACATTCCGAATAATTTGGTCTGCTCCTGTCATGATATCACCGTTACGATCAATACCGAGTTCACTTGGATACCTCAACTCGTTGGAATAGTCGTAGTAGGGACCGAGTGCCATCAATCCGGTTTCTTTTGTCGTACCCGACATCCTTATAAGGTCGTGGGGTTTTATATCCTTGCCGCCAGACCCGCCGCTGCGTTCTGCGAAAAATTATAAAAAATGACACGCCCCCAGAACCACTCCTTATTCTACAACTTAATCGTTGTAAGATGTCATCCCTCTTATTTCCGGGCGTATCATCGTGTGTAAAACTGAGTAGTGAGGAATCGGCGGATCCTTTCGGCGGTAGCGATTGGACAAAAGCGGTGGAGGAGTTGGCGGATACGGCACCGGCACCACCCGCCGATATGTTGGACGGATTTCACTGCGAGGACTGCGATACGGGTCTGTGGATTCAAACACATAATGACGAGGTCATTTGTACAAAATGCGGAAATCATATGGGATTTCAGTTGGACAGTTCGGCGGAGTACCGCTGGTTTGGGTCTGAGGACCGCAGTCCGGACCCGACGCGGGTCGGCAATCCGCTCAATCCATTACTCCCTGAATCGTCCCTGGGTACGCGTATCCTGACCCGACCCGGCGATTCCAAGGCGATGCGTCGTATTCGTCAGTACCACTTGTGGAATATTATGCCGTATCGTGAGCGGACGCTGTGGACCATCTTTGAAATGCTCCAGGTACGTGCAAGCAATGCGGGCATTTCGGTGGCAATCGTGGAGGAGACGAAGCAGCTGTACGCACAGGTGAGTACACGCTGTATTTGCCGCGGGCAGCAGAAAGACGCACTACTGGCGGCGTGCTTGTTTGAAAGCCTGAAACGCCACGATACTCCGCGGCGGCCGATTGAAATCGCCGAAATCTTTCAGATTGACGCGAAGCTGATTACACGGGGCGTCAAGCAGTTTTCGGGGCTGCTGGAGGAGCATCTACACACTACGCCGTTAGCGGAGAAGAAGGCGGAGACACCCTCAACGCACTTTCGGCATTATTTGGAGCCGGCGATTTATAAATTGGAGACGCCACGGGTTCTTCACAACCGAATTGTGGATATGGCGACAAAGATTGGCAATATGATTGATGAATTGGGCGTATGCCCTGAGACTACCCCGTCGTCATTGGCGGCATCGGCACTGGCTTTGGCGTGCGAGCGGATGGGGCTGGAGAAGACAAATGCCGAGGTGGCAAAGGTGTGTAGCATTTCAGTGGCGACGCTACATAAGTGTCTGAAGCGTATTGAGTCGTGGCGTGGTGTACTATTTCCTGATACCGCCGAAAAGAAGTAATCACCCTAAATAGAATGGGAGTTCAGAGCTCTAAAACAGAGGGAGCACGCCCAGAGCAATTAGACCTTTATGGTGTATTTGATCTGAGACAGCGGCAAAAGTTTTCCATTACCGTTCTCTCGGATCTTGTGACTATGTTGGTGGACGGAAATAACCTTTTTAATTTGGCGGAGGTCCTCAATTCACCTGAAGGTTGTAATTCGTTAATGACGATTATACAACAGAAACTGGATAAGGAGTTTATGACGCTACAACTCCCGGACCCAAAGCGTGGTTCTGAGATATCAAAGGTATCATTTATGCCGAAATCGTATTACGAAAAAATCCATAAATCGGACGAAGAGCGCCGCAATTATTGCCAACAATTCGTACGTTTTATTGTTCGATTCACAGGACTTATTGCGGCGTTGACGGCGAGCATAGCATATCAGCAGGGAGCTTACATACGGCTGAAAGATGTAACTCCTGAGATTGCTGGGGCATCTTCATCTTTACGTAATCGGCTATACAAAGATTTACAAAATAAACAATTAACATTTCGTCCAATTCCCCCTCAGATTTTAAGTCTATTGACGGCGGGAAAGTTTAAGCAAATTACCGGTGATACGCGTCAATTATATACATTTGGTATTAATGACCCTATTGTAGTTGATATCAATAAGGGTATTGTGTATAATGCACAAAGTTCGCCGACGGGAGTTTTTGGAATTATGTTTACTCCGCGTAATCCGATGGGAGAGCAGCTACAGACTGTTACGTTCGCACAACCACAACCACAAGTACAACCCCTGTCCTTAGCTCCGCCTAGATCCGTTATTTCTGGTGCTAGGGGTTGGAATGCTACATCAGCATCAACCGCCTACCGCCCAAATCCATTTAATACAGGAAGCACTACAGGCAGTATCTTGCGAGGGGGTACCCGTCGTCGGACGCCAAGTCGTAAGGCAACCCGCCGTAATAGACAGCGGGGAGGCGACAAGCAATATTTTAATGTTACGTTATCTACTGCGGGCGAATGCGAAGGTGATACGTGCCAGATATATAAATTTGTTGTTGATACTGAGGGCACGGCATACGATTCATCTGGAGTTTTATCTTCCTCTGGAGAATTATCTTTTGAGTCTTTTTCTAACAAAGTACAACGGTATTTAGCGACTGCGCCAAAGTATGCCTTGGAATCTGGCTCGGATTTAGGATTTGCTCAACCGTCGGTTGCCACTCCAGTAAGCCGCTTAAGTGAGTTTAATAAGTATAAATCGGCGATTCGTGGTTACACGGATGATAATCAACCGATAAATCCAAAGGAGGTTACATCGCCGTCGTTTTATCGTGCGTTCTTATTGGCAACGGCGGTGGCAAATAAACAGGTGACTACTTCATTTTGTACAGATTTATGGACGGGAATTATGACAGAGACAATTCCCTACGCCTTGCTACAATCGCTGTATTATGATTCTCGTGAAGGTGGAACAACAATTGAATCGTCCAATGAATTAAGTGACGTAGCGGCTAAGTTTTTAAATAATAATATTGCACAGGTATCCAACGCGGCGGCGGCTCAGGGTGGCTACGAGTTTTCTAAACTCAAGTTCAAAGACCCGAAGGAACTTGCGAAGGGATTCTGTAATGTGGGCAATCGTATTGCTACCTCGGAGCAGCAGTATAATATTCTTACAAACGCCCATCGTAAACTACGCGGACTCTATGACACACATCTAGGAAATGTAGAAAAGTTTGTGCGTAAAATCCTATCGTTGAAGGATATGGGATATAGAAAGGCACATCAGATTCGTATTGATCCTATTTTTGTGACAAGCAAGCAGGGTGCCTTGGAGACGCTGGAGGGATTTATAAAGGAGGCGAGAACTTTACTTGCCAATCATTATCTTGAGGTAGAAAATGTATATAAGACGGCGATTCAAGATATTGGTAGGGTAGGAATGGGTGTAGTACCGGCAAGTGCTGTAGAACAGAGGGTTCCAACTCTACGAACTAAAAATGTAGAGGATTCAAAGGTCTCGTCGGATCCATTGAAGCGTGGTATTACGGGAGAAAGTGGAGAGGAAAAGGTGAGTGAAACGGCATATTGAACAGTAATCATTCTATGATTCAAATTCAAGAACCTTGGGGCGGCGGCGTATCAGGAAACTTATGCATTCTAATTTCGCAGGAAATTTCCCAGAGCTCTTCTATAGTTTTTACAAGAGCCCGGCGGTCAAACGCAATATGGTCATCAAAGAACATCTTACAGAGGCGGTGCGACAAAACACTCAGAACCATATGAGCACCTAGGAGCTCGTCTTTGGGCATTTCACGCATCATATCCTCAATACGTGCCTGGATTCCGTACATACGAATACTGCCCGTATCTTCTTCCGCAATCATTGCCTGCTGTGCTGCGGCAAATTGTGCGATTTCGTGTTCGTCAAACGGGGGCTGGGGCGGCGGCGGGTCCATTCTATCCTATCCACGCAATCCTATTTTAGACCGTTAATGTAGGAAGGTAATGTCATCAGAGCCGCAAACACTTCGTAATCGTTTAGTAAATGCCAGTCGGCGGGTTGCTCGTACGCTCAAGAGCGGTGTATGTATGGGAACGAAGCGTATTCGTAACAGCAATGTTGGAACAAATGCGACACAGTGCGGTAAGTTTCAGCGGTTTAAGGAAATTCTTCAAGATTTTGGACGTGATTCAAATCCGCAAGTTGCAGAACTTGTAAGAAATATAAACGGTAACCGTAGACTATTTGAAATCGTTATTACGAAACCGTATAATCCGGATAATGAGACAGGTGAGCAGTATATAAATCGTATTCAAGGGTTTATCGCACAGGCAAATGGTCTGAAAGAGCAGTTTCAAACCGATGTTGCGTTTCTTCCATTAACACAGGAGTATGGACAACTCAAGGAGGAGCTCCATTATTTTGTTCCATTTTTGTTCAATTATTACATTCAGAAACTTGAACAACTTATACCGATTGGGGTTTCAAACAATAACGTACGGCTAAATTGGAATGGACGTACCACATCAAATGCGTCTAATCTAGGTGCTACACTATCAAATAACACTTCTCGTAGAAATAGTAATGCTTCAATATCTGTTGGTGAATGGTATCCACGGAAACCGTCCAATCAAATAGCAAACTGGAAAGGCGGACGCCGAACCCGCCGCAACCGCCGCAACCGCCGTTAAGCGACTCGTCCGCCCATCTGCTTATATACTTCTACTAGTGAATCAAACGGAATCTTATTTGCTTCGCATAATTCACGAATCCGCATTTTTCCGTTGTAGTGGCATAACCAATAATTGTCCATAAACATCTTCTTTTGACTATAGGTGCGAATCTCCTCGGCAAGAATTTGCCCGGTAGTTGGTGGCAGCTTGAAATCGGTATCTATTTCTCCAAAATCTTCATAGCGTCGTTGTGTCGGACCACGCTCTACAAACCGGCAAATCCCACCGGATAAATCCTTATATACGATGATAGTTTCTATCCACGTATAATAGTCGCAGCCCATCTTCTTCTCTTTATTGCCGGCGGTTTAGATTTCATCACGGACCGCCATAATTTCGCACGATCCGAACGCCGGTGGCATATAGTTATAGATATGCCATGAATGGACGCCGGACCGACCGTACTGCCACGGTGCCCCCCAACTAGGGCGTGCCTCTCCGCCCAAATATCCACTAGACGCAAATAAGAGCGAGTCCTTATAGCCCGCTCCGATAGATTCAAGGACGTATCGGAATCCACGGGTGCCGGTGTTGGGTTTGAGTTTGCTGCCGACCAAATATCCGCACCAGACCACTTCAAAAATCCGTTCATCGCCTGGGATAGAACGCCGCCGAGTATTTACTATAACAACAACCTTACGTAATTCCGAATCTAGATCGTGACGCTTCTTCGTAACCCAGACGTCAATATGGTCGGAGCGATTGATGGGTTTGGTTGAAACAATTTGCGGCGGCGGCTTGCCTTCACCTATATTCAGCATCCAATTACGAAATGACATCTGCCACATCCCACTAAACTGTAACCAATCCATTTTCTCGCAGCTGATAGAGCCGACAAGTTTATTTGTCGCCGCCATTGCGTACGTATCGGTCCGCACCGCCGTACTAAAAAACGGCGTCACCGCGGTTTCGCGTGCCCAAAGATGTACCACAGGAAGCTTCTTAGCCGTCCAACAATCCATCATTCCAATCATATAGCCGGCAATCCCTTTTGAACGCCACGACTTCTCCAAACAGAGTCCCTCAATCACCCGCATAGCACCGTAGTTTAGCATCGAACCCGTTGACATTTCGGTGTTTCCGCCCGAAAACGGTGCACTCACAATCGTAGCTACAAGTTTGCCGCCGCTATCAAACGCTCCTAACACAATTACGGAGATGTCTTTCAAATATGTAGAAACCCACGCCGGTTGGGCGTCCATGTACCAGTCGTCGCCGCCGTAACTCGCCGTCCAAAATGCCGACAACGCACCTACATCATCAATTGTTAGACGTACAGGAGGTGATAGCCCCTCGGGCGTTTTTGGCTCGGCGGGCGGCGTCAGCCGAAAAAACCTCTGCTGCGTACGGTCGGTGAACCAGGTATCGAGCCAACGGGGTGCGGCAGCAGTTTTTGACCAAAAGGGCATCTTACTCTTATACCGCATGTAGTCCTTATATGGTTACACGGCACTGGGGGCACTTCCGCTCACGTTGCCTTGACGCCGTCAAACACGGCGTACAGTAGACGTGACCGCAGTGCGTCATTACGATGTTCTCGGCGGTCACGGCGTCGTAGCAAATAGGACAGGTAATAGGTTTCTCCAGTGCCAATGACATTTCTAGATGCTGCCGTGCAATATGTGGTGCGATGTCTACAGGAGCGGTAAGGACGGGTTCGGCAACAATACGGCGTGGGGCGGGTACAGCCGGTACAACCGGTGCCGGTGCCAGCGTGACTCCAAAACGAGCAAAGCGGGCAGCACGAACCCCTTCACGGAAGGCTTCGTATAAGAGGTGATTATTGAGGTCGCTGGCAAACCGAAACGGCAACGTATTTGGTGTAACAGGTGAATTTGTATATGTGCTTAGAACTGATGCGTGATTGACAAGCGTAGCACGATGTGTATCACATAGATGGTCGTGAGGCGAGCCGACGCCAGCACACTGTACGTTTTGGCTTGATGGAATAGCGTAACAGGTTTGTGCCGTATCTGTTTCTAGATTGAGCAATTCGTAGACTTTGATAGCAATAGCCTCTTTGCATTTCTGTGTCATCACATCTTTCTCGTGCTTATCATTCTCGGTCTTCACACGTAACTTGAGAGCGTGTTCGTCGGCTTTCGCTTCGGCGTACTCTTTCTCCGTTCCTGGTGTATGTGTAATGGTCATCAAAGCGAACGCTTTGCTGGTTCGGTCCGCTGCCTTCATCAGTGCCGAGGTATTATCGGCGGTCCGTGCCGCTTCCTTCGCCGCCTCTTTTGCGATACTCTGATTATGACTGCCGCATAGTTGTTTACTCGGTATTCCCAGTTTTGAAGTACAAGGGGTAAAATTTGCTTTGATTGCTTTACACGGGGGCATACTATCCTATTTAACACCTTCACTAGCCCCTGTCATTTTTTCCGACCACGCCCGCCCCGCCCCCGCCTAAAAATTGACCCCGCCCTACTCCGCCCCCGAAACCACCAGCCCAGCTAGGATGACCACCCCCACCCCCACCACAGCCGCCAATTCGCCCCTTTTCCTCTCTTCCACCCAAACGGCGGCACACCCATCACACCTAATGTTAGAAACTCAGGCGGCACCGAAGAATCCTAACCGTTGTAATCATGTTGATTGTAAGACTCGGCTTCTCCTGAGTGATATGGCGTGTAAGTGTGGTCACCGCTTCTGCGGAAAGCATAGGTACGCAGAAGAGCATCGGTGCTCTTTTGACTACCGTCAAGCCGCCTCAAAGAATCTCTCCACGAGCCTTGTGAAGTGCGTCGCCACCTCACTTAAGCAGACTATCTAACAAAGCAGAATAGGTACTGGTACTCGTAGCCAATAGGTGTAAGGTCAATGAATTGTTTGTAGGTGAAGCCGTTCGCCTCTATTTCGGAGACCACTTCGTCCATCTTCGGCATACGGAGATGGTGGACTTGGCGACGCATCTTTTTCGTATCCTTGAAACGGAACTCCTCGCGGAACTCGCCACGGTTATCGTCAAGGGAGAAATCCGCTTCGTATTCAAATTTATCAAAGGTGACCTTGCTCCGGGTGACACGTTCTTTGGAATATTTTTGTACGCTGAAAGCAACAAAGGGGGAGGCGGCTTCCAAAATCGGATCAAACTTCTCACGATTGACAAGGTGGACGACGAAGCAGCCGCCAGGTTGGAGCCAGTTGAAGATGTTGCGGAACACTTGGTCCTTATCACGGAGGTAGTAATAGGTAAAATAGTACATTGTGATAAGGTTGAACTCTCCTGCAGCAAAAGAGCCGATATTTTCGGCTTCTTTGATTCGGTAATCATTCTTAGGATGTTTCTTACGGGCAACTTCAATCATCGCATCCGAGGCGTCCATACCGACCACCTTACCGACTCCCTCTTTACGGAATTCTTCAACATCGCCGCCGGTGCCACAACCGATGTCCAGGACCTCAATTGTATCTATTTCGGGGCGGTAGCCCTTTGCCCAGACAAGTGTAAGACCTACTTCTTGTTTCTGGCGTACGGCACCGTCCACAATCATATCGTAGATTTTAGAGTAAAATGTATCATAGAGTGTTTCGTTTCCTAGTATAATAACGTCCGCTTCGGGCGAGTCATCGGGATTTGCGAACGATTCTATATCGTCGAGTTCGGTTCGGCGGTTTCCTACCATCATCCACCGGATATAGAGATAGTTTGCCAGGAGTATAGATATAATCACCACCAAAACAATTTGGATAGTATCGAGAGCATCAATACCTTCGTACCACTTGGCGCCCATTCCTATTAGATGCTCTCAAATTACGCCGTGCCAGTGCGTACGCAATTAGCCGCCATATTTCGCATCTTACTATAAGATATGGAGCCGAAGGCTACAAATAAACATACTCTTTGCGGTTATGCGTGGGGCGATGTTGTAAATTCGTTGATTAAGGCAATAGGTGCGGGGGATATGGTACGCTCCCAGCGTTGGGCGGCGGAGTTAGTATGTTCCGAGCAGGGTTTAGGTAAATTAGAAGCGGCATTGGTAAATGCGTGGGCGACGCATATAGCGTCCAATAATCCGGCGTGGTGTATGATGTGGGTTCATTCGGCGACGCAAATAAGGGCACTATGGGGGCGGAGTGGCGAATCAACAAAGGCGATAAGAAATACGCCGCAGGTACGACAGCACGTTGCGGAAGCCGTGTCCAGCCTAGTTTTATCGGAAAAAAAGCAGTTGCCGAAGTTGCCGACGTCTGACGATTGTTTCCGTGATGCGGAGGCGATGCGTACCCGATTTCGGACGGGTCAGGGGGTTGTAGACCAATTAAGTACTCGCCGTACTTGGGCAGCCGGTATTGAAAGCAACGATCTGCTCAAGATTGGCAATGAGTTTGAGGCGGCGTGCCGTGCGACAAATCTCAATCGTGCCCTTTTTTGGGTCATTTGGTTTATTACCCTGGATACGCAGACGGAGCAACCGACGGTGAAAGAGCGTGGACCGAGCCACCTGACCCCCAAACAAAGGAAAAGTGTGATGTGGTTTCTGATAGATGTAATGAAGGATCTGGCGAACGATGTAGCGTTTTTATCTACGGACGAGCGGGCGGGAATTTTTAATGCGGTGAGTATTACGTGGAATAAGCTGGGGTCAAAGGGACGCCGCGATTGTCTCGCCGCCTTAACGATGATGATTTGCGAGCATATTGCCCGTCGGTCAACCCCACGGCTGACGGCGGGACCGAATATTCCGTCGTACGATGCGATTAAGTCGCAGAATGCGGGTATTGATAATATTTATACGACAATAGCGGAAGAGGCACGTAAGTTTATGTTAGAAGCACCGAAGATGAATGGGTTAGTGGAGGATGCGGCGGCACGGGCGGCAGCGAAGCTGTCGGCGGTAGATAAGATGGCACTGGCGTACGCACTTCTTTCGGGATCGGGCGGTAAAAAATAAATAACCTGCCACGCTAGAATGGCGGCACAACTTTCAGCAACGCCGGTTTTGAATAAGAAACTTACGGATTTTTTGGATAGTATGAAAGGCTCGTTTTCTAAAATCGCTACGGGTGCGCGGACCTATACTATAGATACCCCGTCTACGGGATTTCCGTTTTGGGGTCTGCTTATTATTGCGGTCGTAGCGATTGCGATTGTAGCCTGGTTTATAGATTACCGCCAGTACTTGGAAACGCCGTATAATATTGCGCGTATTACTCGTGATAATGTGAAGGCGTCAGACCATTATAATATTGATAATCCAACTCGTAAGGGTCTGCCGGATTTATATACCAGCCTTGTGAGCCGTGGCTATAAAGAGGAGAATCTCGGATTTACGAATTTTTATGTGAGCACCGTGAATGCGGCGGGTATTTTCTTCCCTGGGGTCAACGGCGTGGTATCTACCGAAGCTGTACGGTTGGCGGTAGCGGGCGGTGCACGGGCGTTTGTCTTTGATTTATGGCCGGATGTGGAGGCAGGCGGCGACTTTGGACCGACACTTCAGGTGATTGAGACGGGTAGTATGTGGCGCCGCACAACGCTCAATGCGCTGCCGTTTGTGCCGGCTCTTCAGACGGTCGTTGCTCAGGCACTGGAAACGCCAACCAATCCCGGTCATCAAGACCCGCTCATACTCTATTTACGTTTCCGCGGCAACCCACGGGCGGTCACATTTAATAAGACTGCCGACGCACTTCAGTCGGTCATTACGCCTTATCGGCTGGATTTGGCGTTTAATAATTGCCGTGGTGCGGACCGCCTATTCAAGGTACCGATTAACCAGCTCTTCTCTAAGGTCATTATTGTATCTAATGTTCGAGGCTCAGGACGTTTTATGGATTTCGTTAATTTCTCTATAAAAGACGGTATCCAGTTGGAGTATCCTGCGGGGCAGCTTCAGACAATTTCGGGCGACCAGGCAGCGGAGGCGAAGAAGAAGATTTTGATGAATCCTACGTTTGTTGCGCCGCTGAGCGAGGACCCGTTGGCACAGTCGAACGATTACGCTATAGGTGCTGCACAGGGATTGGGTATTCATTTTGTAGCGATGAACTTCTGGGGTGGTAAGAAGGATAAGAATCTTGCGAATTATATGGGAATGTTTGGAAAGTACAGCTTTGCGTTGAAGCCACCGGCACTCCAGTATGTCATTACACGTTTGGAACCGCCGCAGATGCCGCCTAACTACAATTGGGGCGATCCGGCAAAGGGCGAGGCGGGTACGCCGAAGACCCCGCCGGATATTCGTCCGCCGGTATAACCAAAGATCGCAAAAATTTGATAATACTGTTTACAATTTACAAGATTGTAAACAATGTTTCGCAAACTCTTTCGTATATTTATTGTGTCTAGGGAACCGTCGCTTCTAGGACGATGGTCAATCACAGATATGAAGCAGAATAAAATTAAGATTGATTGGGCAAATGTGGATCATTGCGGTACGTGTAGTTATGAGACGCCGAAGAAAAAACCGGATGCGTCAAACCCAGTTAAACCAAAGACAAAGTAAGGGCACCCGCAATAGAGTCCAAATCGTGCGACCGAATACCGGTCCACCACTGGTGAGTTCCGCACATTGTGGGTAAGAAGGCGAACTCGCCAAAAAACTTCGTAGATTCATCCATGGTTGGTGTTTTGAAATGAAGTTTTTCTACGGCATCGCTAATAAAACAATCTTGTGCACTTTGGATAGGAAAATCCTGAGAACACACGTGCTTCATCATAGAGCGTTTGCGGTAGGAAAGACCGCCACCACCGGCGGCATTAGGTGCCCACGGCCACTTAGACGCCACATAGTCGTAGTTTTCAATCTCGGCGGGCAACGGTTTCGTCAAATAGGTATCGGTCTCCATCATGAGTAGGTGCTCTTCAAGAAAAAGGTCCCAAAAATGCCCCTGCTGGAGAACAGTATTATATTCGGTCTTTCCCTCTTCAGGCGTACCGAGTCCTTTGAAAAATGGAATTATACGGACTGAGGCTGCCTGCGACCCCGCACACGCTTTCACGTATGACTCATTGACATCGCTACAGACAACGGTGATACCCCAACCACGGGCGTAGTAGGCGGCGTTTTGTAGACAGAAACGGAGATTGGGGTGGCACCGGCGTTCAACAATAACTACACTCCTATCCCCATTGTTAGGAATTACAGAATTGTCCCAGTGCCGTTGGAGTACAGCACCGTAGCGATGATGTAGGGTGCCGAAGATGAACGGCTCTAGCTCCATACGGCAAGTATGTAAAAACTCCCCTTCGTCTTTATATTTACGTTTGGCAATCTGCTGAAAAGCAGCGTAGATAAGAGCAGCTTCGTATTTGATAGACATTCTATACTATACGAATTAAGATTGGTTTAGATTAGCGGCGGCGCTGCCGACGTGTTTTACGCTTGCGTGGCTTATTAGATCCAGCCTTGGACCCGTTTGGTATTACTATACTACACTGAACATCGGTTGCTTCTACAAAAAACGAACCATCGCTGCCATCGCTGCCATCGCCGCCGTACTGCTTAGCTTGACGTCTGTGTGTTTTTCTTCTACCACCGGCAACAGGTGCTCGAAATAGTTTATTATATAATTTTTTATATGTATTGTATATTTGCCGATAACGGGCTTTATCCTCTGCAGTGACTTCAGGATAATCGCCGGCATTTGTATCCAAACGAGTAAGAATGGCTAAAATCTCTTGCGGGTGAATTCGTGCATCACAGTCAGGAAAATTCCAGCACATACCAATATCTCCTCCTCGCCCCTGTGCATATTCATCGTTGCGAGATTGTAGAAGATTAAAATAATTTTTAAGTCCAATATATTCATCTTGGTGAAGATTTACTTCACCGTTTTGACGACGATGAACAAATTGAATTACCGGTTGTACTTCTGTTTCATAGGTTTGTGCATCATCGCCTTCAGTATGGAGAATGGGTAGTAATGGGTCGGCACCTGTGCCGTTAGGGTAAGATATGTTAGGATAAACAATATTATTATTATGAACGGCGCCATTTGCCGGTGGTGCGGGTGGAATAACAAGAGGAAATGAATTTGATGGAAGTGCATAGGCTACAACATTATTTCGTGCAACTGGATGCGCATTAGGAGCAGGAGGAAACATCGCATTAATTTCAGCCTTTCTTTCAACGGAAATTTTAACCGGTGCATTCCATATAGCAACAATAAGTTCGTTTTTCACGTTTTCATTAGTCTCTATATGAACTTTAGCTTGAAGAGCTAATGCTGTTTCTCTTAATTGACTGAATCGAATAAATTTTTCAGAAATACCTCCTCCGCCAGTATTACGACAATCTTTATCATATGGATTACCAGGATTACCTAAGGGTGGCACAGGTCCTTCAGCCAAAGAAAGTTGATAGTGTCGATGGTCTCTGCAGATACGACCACACTGCGTACACCATATTATATTTCCATCCGCATTACTATATTTTTGGTATAAGGAGCGTGAATAAGACACATTCATATTAGGACATTTGTGCCCTAGTAAATAATTACATCCATCAACACGAGATACATACGATAAACAGATTGGACAAAAAGACCAATCCGCAATTTCCTTGCCATTACGAGAAAAAATAAGATCTAGAAAGGTAATATCCCCTTTTGTATATCCCTTCCACTTTTCTGAAGGTGCGTCCATATTGCCAGCCAACCAAGTATTGTAATCGTCTGGACCAATAATATGATAGATTTCTGTAAATGTTAGAAGTTTGTCGCAAGTATAGCAAGGAATTTTATCTTTTGGAAAAAGTTTATGACGTTTCAAATGGTTTATAAATTTGTCTTTAGAAATAGCAGCTGAGGCGTTATGTAAGTGAATATCATATACCCGTGAATTTGCTTCAGCAAACTCTAATGCTACTGGAGTTATTCGTATAAATTCATTTGATAAATTCTCTATATATTCATTAATTATAGATAGTCGGATGTTTGGCGCATCGCCAACCATAGCTGGAAGGTGTTTTATGGCTTGATTATAGTAAAGTGCTCCTAAATTATATATAAATCGGAAAGAAAGACCTGCCGCCCTGCCCACCACTCGCTTGTATTTTGTTGGAAAGAGTTGGAGTTCAACAAGACGATTGCCAATTAATGCAAGTGCCTGATCCTCAGGAATATCAAATCCGAATTTGGTCATAATTTGTTTTGCCATAAATTTTTTATTGTCTAGAATTTCATAATCTTCAGAATCATATCCTGTATCAGGATAGTTTGCCCAAAATGTCCGTATGCGTGCTTCAGACACAGGCGAGATGCTATTATTTATATACGATCCAATATCAAAATTACGTGTTAATGGAATTACAATATTAATTGGGGTCAAAGATTCATCAAGGGGGAAAATCATACTTTTTACACTATTTACTTCATCAGTAGTAGCTAGAGGAATATCATACATTGTTCTTACAGACCAAGCTGTAAAGACACTAGCAACCCATTTTGTCCAATATTCGGGGATAGAACGGCGACTCGCTGATATTCCAGGAGCATAACATGTCCTATCGTATGCCGCCCGTTTAGCCATACGTATATCAAAACTACTACCATGAAATGTATCATGATCGTATGGAACACCATTGACTAAAACTGTAAATCCACGACTTATATATTTTCTTATACGCTTACGAATAAATATATTAGCGTCCCGTAAATTTTGTATATAATCTTCTTGTAGGCTGCCTCGCTTACTTCTTATATCATCAAGATGTGTAGTATATACTTTATCACCATCATACCAAACCTGACAAAATGTCAAATCAAAATTTGTTACAACCTGTTGTGGAGTACGGCGATTACGAACAGACATAATATCTATTGTCGTATTTTCAGGAAGTTTAAATGTATAAACACGGCGAATACCATTTTTACGTAAAAATGATGTACAGTAACGACTGGCAGTAATAGCAGTATAATAACCTGTCGCAAACATTGGATTTTCAGAAGTAAACATACGATCAATAAATCGGGATATTGTTCGTATAGGAACATAAATATCCATATCATTTGGTGTATCTACTCTGCTTGCATCTACGGGCTCAGGATTCCACTCAACAACAGATTTCAAAATACTTCCGCCGGCAATAACTCCGCCACATTCTTGTAGAAGTCCGTTCAAGATTGTAAGACGTTCTGCGCCGATTCGAGCAGTCAATGATGCTCGAACTAGCGGAAGCCATTCAGGAACCTCTACAAATGGCAACACCACCGGTAAGGCATCTTGAACCGCTGGTACGGGTGCCGGTGGCGCAACAATCATTGGCATCCCTTATCTTAATTTATACATACAATAAAAATTTAGAGAATAACTTTTCTATATCTTTAGTAAATAGGATGCAGTCGTATCATTATCCACCGCCGAAATATCGTCTGCCAGCACCGCGGTATTTACCACCTCCGCCTAATATTCCGTTGTCTGAGGATGAGATTACAGCAGATGCGATGTATATTCCCTCCCGATTGATCGGACCTTTACTGAATTTTGAGGATAAGATATTCAGTACTATGCATCAGAATGCGGGCGATTGTATTGCTAATCTACTTACATCATCTTTACATCCTGCTAGACCGTTTATTTACCATGACGGAGGCGATTTTATGACATTTACAACTGAAGTTGAAAATAACAATACAGATGACGATGAAAATAACAATACAGATGATGATTTAAGCATCACGATTGTACCTTCTGAATATTCGATGGAAGAGATTCCTCCAGAGTTGGGTATTGAGTTTTTACAACATATTGATTATAGAGATCCTGATGTTACGTCCTTGAACCGTATCACTAGTAGAGATTTAGAGGTGATGGCAATGGTTGATATTCCACAAGTATGGAGAGACAGAGCAGTGGCTATTCCAGAGAGGTTAAGAAACCACCCAGAACATTTAGGTGAGATGGATCAGCCTTCTTACTGGAAAAGAAGGGTCGAGTTTTTGGACCAAAGAACACCGGCGTTCATCCAGAAAGTCCGTGATGAGATTAGTCGGCGGTATATTATTATGACAGATCCGCACAGTCCTGAAGTTCAACGCCAGCTTTTTCAGGCACTGGAGCAGTGTCGTATGTCAGGAGTTCTACCCAATCTACAGAAGGGAGTGAACGCGCGGCAACGCCGTGTGGAACTCCACGGCTTGACCGAAATCTCCAGAAATAAAAACACTCCGTGGAATGTAACACGTAGTATTGCAAAATTTGTAGGTAAACCTAACAAAACTCGCCGAGGCAGAAAAAGTCGCAAAGTACGACGCACACGCAAGCATAGGTAAATATACCCCCAAGAAAACCTGCATACCCGGTAGGTAAATGAGCACCTACACGCCGTATAAGCCCCATCATCACCATGCCGTAGAACGGCTTGGTGAAGAGACATTTGACACTACCTATATACACGAATTCCGTGCCGCCGTACGGGACGCCGACCCAAAATCAATCGTTGTACTCAACAACCGCCAAGTTGTAGGCTTTGCCTTACTCAGACATACACGTATGTTTCGGTATTTGGATACCATAGAACTTGCCTACTTAGTTGTCCACCCCGATTTTCAGGGCAAACAAATTGGCTCAACTCTATTAAAAAAAGTAAAAGAGTTAAGCCCTAATGTTATTCTCGAGGTCTCCTACGATAATCCAGCAGCGGAGCGGCTGTACCGACGCCACGGATTTGAAACGTGGCGGCACCTCTATACTAAAGCCAACGGCGGATACTTGCTGGGCTGGTCTAAACAGCGGCACGAACTGATGCCTCGGCTACGGTCACATCAATCTCCACCAGCGGATGAAACAGTGGCTCCGTTGACGACGCATCACCCTTAAAACGATAGCAAGCATAGCCGCCGTTTTCGGTGGAATTCAGCTCGCAATCCACCGCCGACTTCTTCATAACGTCCAAAATGGAATCGCTTAGATGCTTCTTGGACATTAATAGCCGAAAGATAGACTGGTCGGTCGTATCGCCGGCGTCAATATTCACAATCGTCTCATCCACAAGACGCTCCTTCATCTGCCGCTCTGAGAATTTCATCACGTAGGTAAAAATATCCACGTTGCGTTCGTCTACCGGCAAGTCCATATGCGAACAAATACGAATCGCACGACCCTTCACCTGGTCAAGGCGGACGTAGTTCCAATACGGCTCCATAATATGAACCTGGCGAACATTGGCGAGCGAAATACCCTCGGCACCCGACTGGGTAATCATAATCACTTTGACAATTTCGCCGTGGAGATTGTTCTCGGCACCTGTGAGTTCTTTGACCTGTGCGGCAAGCGTGCCAGGTACGCGACCCCACTTGCCGTTAAAAATAGCCAGCAGAATATTACGCTTCTCACGCTCTTCGTCGCCGGTGTAGGTGATGTACCGTAAACCGGACCCCGCACTAGATCCCGCAGCAATGGTTTCGGGTGATAGAGCCCAGTCGCCGGTCGCCGTCTTCATAATATCAAACTTCGTATACTTTTGTTGGAATTCCAGGGCAACCGAAAACAGACCTACGCCCTCGAGAGTTTTGAAGTTGGAATAGACAAGCACGGGTCCTTTGGACAACGTCAACCGATCAAGAATCGCCTGGAATTTAGGAGAAATAGTTGGTAACGCCTGGGGTGAAAAATATGTAGCGGCATTGCTACGTAGCATTGCCACGGCGGCAGTTAGTGCTTCGGCGTACGTGGCAGGCGGCAACGCATTTGCCGTATTTTCCGCAATACCGGCAGCGGCAGCTGTTTCTTCGGCGGCAGTCGGCGTGCCGGCGGCGTCCTCGCTTGTCATTTCGGCACGCTCGCCCGCTTCCGCCTCCTCGGCGACCTTCTCCACCTCGGTCACCTCGTTTTCGGAATTGAGCACTTCGTCGTCCGTGACCAGCGTCGGTTTCTTTGCACCAATCATTTTGAGGACATCGCGATAATCGGCGGGAATAGGGCGTTCGTAGTCGGCAGGGAAGACAAAGTTACAGGCGGCACGCGAGAAAATCTTGAACGTAGAGTTAATATTCTTTGAAATCTGCGAATAGACACTCTCGCTACCAGCAGGCTTCTTATCCTTGCGAGCACGGACCTCCTTATCAATTTCGGGTTTCCGCTGTTCGGTATATTTCTTAAGTTGTAGGTCGCTCATATCTAGCATTACGACTTCGTCACGGTTGACGGTCGCCATCAGGTCCGCCTTGCCGCCCTTGTAGTAAGAAATGAGTCCAGAAAGACGTGCCATCAGGGGTAGAGCCAGCCGCGGCTTCACCTCCAATTTATCTGTATCAATGAAAAGTTCACGGAATTGCTTTTCAGTATCGGGCAAGCGCGAGATAGATTTGTAGGTGACGGCGGCAAACGAGGTGACACCGGCGGTAGCCAGATCCGCCTTCACACGCTCAAACCACGCCTCCACATTACGCTCACGATTCACTTCGGTACTCATTGTCGCCATTGCCTCGTCGCGAATGAAGCCGCGGAACACGCCTGTGGCGGGGTCAATAACTTTACGGCAGCCACTGGGTACGGGGGTGATGCGGAGGGTGGAGGCGGAGATTTCGGGGCGGGGCACAACTTCGGCAAAATCCACCTCTGGATGGGCGTCCAGTAACTTCTTAATCTGAACACGCTTATCCAAACCGGATGTATTCACTTCAACCATACGAATATCGCCGGCAAGTACATTTGACAGAATAGCGATCTCTTGGGCGAAATTGATGATAGGCGTCGCCGAAAGGGCGATAATTTTACAGCCGACCGCCGAGCACAACATACGGTAAAGCAAGTAGGAAATACGGTACTTCTTGCCGACGGAGCAGAATTTGGGGACGTATTGGACAAGGTCGCGGGGCTCATCCTTATAGGTCTGCTCTAACGCCGAGTTGTTGATAGTACGAATCAAATTGTGAACCTCCTCAATGATAATGGTGGCACCGTCAAACATTGTGGGGTGATTACACGCCCAATCACGTACCTGGCGTTCTAACAATCCGTTGTAGTGGATGAACTGGATGCGGTAGTCCATGTGATCAACGATTTGTTCGGTAATTTCACGCCGCTGCTCGGGTCGCAGCGAATCAAAATTGGGCTTTTTCGCACGCGCGGGATCCGGCACCCAGCCACCACGCCGCTTCTTCACCGAGCCCAACGGCAGACCTAGAACCTTTGTTAGAAAGTCCAGCTCGGCGGAGGGTACCTTGAGGGAAGCTACCGCAATAAATGTCCAGTAGTTATTTGTACGGAAGACGAACGGTCCGCATTTGGTGATTTCATCGCGGTAGTTGGGGGAAAGGGAGGCGGGGGTCATGACGTAGACGGGCTTTTGACCGGCTTGCCACAGTGCCTCTAATCCGGCAATAGAGGTACAGGTCTTACCGGAGCCGAGACCGTGGTAGACAAGGACGCCGCGGTAGGGCGAGGGTTTTTGGATGTAGTCGCGGACAAATTCCTGGTAGGCGAATGCTTTCACTTGGGTCTTGGAAGCAGCCGCCGCTTCCGCACACGCATTGGGATTGGGTACGGCGGAAATAGGCGGGAGTTTGTATCGGCGGTACGATTGGATAACGAAATCTTTGAACGCACGGCGATTTGTAGGCATAAATGCGGTTGGTGCGACTTTGATTTGGCTTTGGTCGGTCTTTTCGGTAAGGCGAACGGCAAGTGTGGCAAGAGCGTCTGATGGCGGTGCTACAGGCACTTCTGGTCCTGGTGGAGGTGCCATACGGACACTGGGTTTGGATGTAGGAGCAGGAGCAGCGGCTGGCTCGGCGGCAGCAGGAGTTTCTCCAGCGGCAGCGGCAGTGGCAGCGGCAGCAGCAGGAGTTTCTTCGGCAGCAGCGGTAGCGGCAGCACGAGGTGCACGAACCGTTTTCGGCTTTACCGTCTTGGGCGGAGCTGCCTCAACAGGCACAATATCGGCGGTTCCGCCAGGTGCCCCGCTCACTCCGACCCCAGTTCCCATTTCGGTCTCCGCCATTTCGGTAGGAGCGGCAACTGTCAACGATTCTTGTAGCTCATAGATGGACGGAGGTGGAGGAGCCATACGAATTTTGCCAGCCGCAATAGGAGATACAAACCGGGGCGGACCTTTTGGTCCACTAGGACCTTTTGGTCTAGGAGCAGACGACATAGTATATCCTTAACTTATTTCATCAAAATAAAACCAGAGATATGACTAGGAATGAAACGAACCTCAAGTATGGATAGCACCCCGCCAAATGTTATAGGGTTGTCACCCAACGCTATGCCAAAAATTTCACAAGATTTACGAAATAGTTATGGCACAAACTGGACAAAGGCGAATGTATCGGTGCTGTTTGAATGGATATCTATAGCCTCTTATAATATTCGTTGTTTGGAAATGGCAACCAATTATTATCGTAAACAATTACGGGCAAATATTATTATAGGTTTAGTCTTGGCGACCGCATCCGGTACTATTAATACAGCGGAGACGGTATTTATGAATGGTGTTTCAACAAATACAACATTGATTCTTAATATTATATTGATTGTTATGGCGTTTACGATTGCTATTATGACGGGTTATATCAAGGTTTACCAGGTTCAAGAAAATTTGGAACATAGTATCAAAGTAAAACAGGAATGGATTGTATTTAGTGCAGATATTGCCTCAGAACTTCAGTTACCAACTCAACTTCGTAGGGACGCACTATGGATTATTATTAAGAATAAAAATTTGTATTTAGAATTATTAAAAACAAATTTGGAAATACCTGAATGTATTATAAGACAGGCACGTAAGGATTTCAAAGAAGAAACAAAGTTAAATATGGATGTTAGTAGTCTTCCTCGTATTTTGATTGATATTGGGGTTCAAGAAATGCGGGATTTAGAGATTGATAATAAGGAAGATAGAATTAGTTCGGTAGCCCAGAAACAACTCAAACATTTGTCGACGTTTCAACCAAAGGGGTCAGCAGCATCTTTGGCGGCAATTATTGAGGAAGAACAGAAATTGAATAAGTTAGAACTAGAGGCAAAAAAGGAATTAAAACCTACATTAAGGGAAGCACTTAGCAGTAGTAGTGTAAGAAGCGAACATCAAGTTGTAACACTTAATATGGACGATTCGCCTACTCATCCTCATTTAGAAGTACACCCAACTTAATGAGAGCACGTCGGCTTGCCTCCTGTTCGGCAACCTTCTTATTTCGTGCAACTGCCGTGGCAACAACGGAGCCGTTGGGTGCAAGTACACCCATTGTGAACGTGCGGTCGTGAAGGGGTCCTTCCACCAGGACTTCTTTGTATTTGGGCGGCGAATGATAGGTCGCCTGGTAATATTTGAGTAGCTGGTCTTTGAAGTTATTATCTTCACTGATGAGTGCCACAAAGTCTACCTGGGTTTCGAACAAGTTAATGAGCCAGGTCTTAACGCGCACAAATGCTAGACCGGCATTTTGGTCGACAAGGTCTAGATACATTGCACCGCACCACGCTTCCAGCATACTGCCGAGAATGCGAAGATTGTGGCGACCGTTACAGACGTCTTCCACGTGTCGGCTAAGGACAATCCATTTTTGAAATCCGATTTTAAGGGCAAGCTCGCCGAGCTGCTTATTATTCACTAGGCGTGTGCGAAGCCGCGTTAGAAATCCTTCGTCCTGGTCGGGGTAGCGTTCGTGTAGATACAGGGCGATTACGCAGCCTAGAATGGAATCACCGACAAATTCAATCGCTTCGTTGTCGGCTTCGGCAAGTGGCATACATCCTTCGGGTTTTGGGGCGATAATAACGGGCTCGCCGGCGTCCTTGCCACTCGTAACAGGTCCTTCGGGTCGGTCAACGTAGGAGCTGTGAATACAGGCTTGGCGGAAAAGTTCCCAACGGCGGGGCTTATCTTTGATGCCGTAAGCACGGAGAATGGCAAGAATCTCAGCATCCGGTATGCGCCGGTTAGTGAGATTCCAGGGATTGTAGACTTTTGGCTCGTCTGGTGCTGCCATAACGACAAGGTGTGGTGAAGATGGTTCGCTCATATTGCTATATCTACTTATTGCGACGAGACTTTAGGCGGTTCATTTTTCTTGTCGCCGTTGTTTTTGCTGCCTTGCGGCGCCGAGTGCCACCGCCCTTCTTTGGACGAGTCAAGAAGTACGCACCGAGTGCGAGCGGTACGGGACCAACGGGACCAGTGGCAATTCCTTTCGCAACACCGAGCAGTCCGTCCTTACTTGCCGCAAACGCAAAGAAACCGGGCTCGCGGATTTTTAAATAGTAATACATTCCGCCGAACGCATTCCAGATACTTTCAGTATCATCCCAGCAGGCGGGCATACTTTTGCCGAGCGTAACCGCACCGAAACCCTGTAACATACGACCACCGCGGGGGTCGCGCATATATGTTGGAATATCTCGGCAACGGCAAAGAATAGGAACGCCGTCTACCGATTCGGGCGGCGTGAACACCTGACCAGGTAAAAGGTCCGATTTTGTAAACTGTTTACGGTAGGGTCCCCATACTTCACCGGGATATCCAGGTAAGGAGAATGCGTATTTTAAATTATTATCATTTTCAAACTGTGGAATTACGTTTCCCAGTGGTTTTTTCACGACCTCTGGTCCTGATACAATAGGATCGGTTGCCCAGCGATAACCGGTTTTTATATCGGAAACATAGTGACCTTTTACTGCTGGTTCGGTTTGTTGTTCTTTGTGTGCTGAAGTAAAATTACTTGATGACTGTCCCATCCTTATTATGTGCTGCCATATATTTCTGCCCGTAAAATGTTGGTAAAATAATCGTCATATGAGCCCGCGTCAAAATCGTAAATGATATCTATGAGCGAGTCCCTATCTGCCTTCTTAAAAAATGCGGCATCGTGGTCAAGTAGAGCTTTAACTAGCGACTTATCTTGTACGCTGAGATTGATACCATCTCCATACATATAAAGAGACTTATTCCCGTCCGCATCCAATACAACAATATGTAATCCATAATACTGCCGCGTTTCATACGTAGTTTCAATATATACAATATCACCGACCAGTATATTCGTATCCGTTTTGACTTTTTTAATCATAGCGTTTTCATAGTATGTGTGAAGTTCATCAAAACGGCTACGTAATGCGTCGCACCATACACCGGCGGCAAACCGTTTTCCTTGAATCGCCGCCGCCAAAGGTTCATATTTACTCAAAAAGTACTCTTTGGGTTTCATGTCGTGAGCCTTTGCCTCAATTCGGAATAGGGCAAACATCTCATTTACGTGGTTCTTGTACTGATATAAGTCAGACTCATCGCCGAGTGAGTGATAGACAGATTGTGTGTGAGCAGTGAATTTACGGTCGCCGAACTCCGGCAGTGTAAAGGTAAACGTAGTCATACTAATCTAGCAGTATAGAGTACTACAAAGTTTTAGACCGCCGTTTGTTCGGTATTTAATTAGTAAATTTTCTGTTAGGTCCAAGTAAGGCAATTATGGAGCCGGTACCGCAGCAGCAGCAACCCGACTATTGGCAAATGACAAACAAAGAACTAGTAGTTATTTGTAAGAAATTCAGCATTCCGAAGTGGAGCGGGAAACGGAAGAAGGATTTGATTGCGATGATAAAGCAGCATATTGCGGATACTACACCGCCGGCACCGCCGCCGGCAGTTGAGCCAACTCCGTTGCCATCACGACCACCAAGTCCTGAGCCCTATGAATTTCTAGATGAAACCCTTATGGAACACGCAAACAGGGCACGGGCATTTCTGCCAAAATCGCCTACAAATGAGGACGAAGAACCAGAGCCGGCTCAAGAATGTAACGCCGCCCAGACAACGCCGGCGGCTGAGGGACCGATGGTCCGCTTGCCGGTAGGAATGGCGGCAATTTCATTCGCCGACATTGATAACATCCGCTTCATTGAGTATTGAGTTGCCGTGCCGAGAGCCGTTACGGCGGCACCGCCGAGCCCAGGAATCGTAGACAACATTGCTACGAAGATACGCTCAGGCGTCTTATTGTCGGCTTTTTTGATATGGACCGCTTCGGTGTAGACGGCTGCCGCTCCTTTTGCAGTTTCCGCCAGACCGCCACGGAATACGGTGGGATCGGCGGCAAGCATTCGTGCGATTCGGCGGACAAATGACATTGTCTCGTCTACCTTGGATACTTGGAATACCGGCAACGTGTAACGAAACTGAAGGCGTACAAGAGTTTGCTGGAGGTGGACTTCGGTGAAGGAGCCACGGCACCACGAGTTGGATAGGTTAGGCGTCCAGTACGGTGCCTCTACAATGTAGCCCACACTGGTCCCCAACCCCCGTTGGGCAAGCAGCCGCGCCCGCTGCTCCCGATAACGTCCATCCTTTTGTGAGGAACCCAGGTCGTCCACGCGTTTCCGTTCAAGCGTGACCAAGGGTGCGCCACTAATATCGTTCAAATAAAAGGATATATCCCCGATATCAAGGTTCCGTTTTTCTGCGATCCAACCCTCGTTTCCACTAATATCAGTGTAAGGAGCGCAAAGAGACCATAGCTCTGTTTCGCGTGTATCTATCACAACACGAATCATTTGACTGTTTCTTCTGCCCTCAACTCTCTATAGTTGTTTAGACCAAGACCACATAAATTTTAATATACATCCTTTTTAAAGATGTCTTTGGCGCGTCAGTATGCGTATCCTGGACCGGCAGGTGAGCAGCGGGCATTCAATTCGACTGCTGCACAGCCAACTAGCTGGGGTATGCCGCTGCAGCCGCTGCAGCCGTTTCAGCCTCCCCAACAGCAAGCATATACGGGACACCCGCTTGGAATAGCGGTGACGGCACCTGGAACGCAGGCACAAGGTGTTGTTCAGCGCCCCATGTTATACCGTGCTTACCGCAAGAATAAGAGCCGTAAGCAGCGCAGCCGCAAGCAGCGCAGCCGTAAGAATCGTAGCCGTCGCGCTTAGATTGATGCCCGGTGGTGAGATTTTGCGTTTAGGAATGTGGATTTGAAATATTTACCCTAAGTGGGTGGGGAACGGGGTATTATATTGAGTGGTATTTAGTAATAGTATTATAAGTGACATAGGAAATGTCTCTTATAAAAGATTCCGTTCAATAATAACCGCTATCTTTATTCGGGTTGATCTGCCTACCCTCAGGGCACTCCCCACCTAGATCTTCCGACAGAATGAAGACTATAAAATAATACTTACCGCATCTTTGCGGTTACTCTATCTGTTTCCTTGTTTCAACTTTCCATATTATGGAAAACTGAAATAAATAGTACAAGGTAGGGGATGTCAAAACGTGGCGTAAGGTTTAATGAAACAAAATATGCAGTAAATAATTTGGCATTAATTGAACGCCCAGGACAGCCTAATGTAAAAAATTACATGAATGACCCGAGACCTTCAGCAACTTTTGGATCGCAGTGGGGAATTAGTAAGCAAGGATATAATCTACATCCGCCTCCTAATTATATCGCAACGCCAATAGTAAATCCAAATGTAAATGAACCACGGGGAAGAGAATTTAACGAACCTTATGTCATACCACGTCCAAAGGGGTGGTATTCACCAGTAGGTCGTGGAAATATAGCAACCGTATATTCTACAAATAATCTTGCGTCACTTATACCTGAAGAGCACCAGAGAGGATATTTTGCGATGCCTGAGGTATTACCGCTTTTGACCCCAAAAGCGACAAATGGTATGCCGGTGCCTCGTCCCCTTACTGTGGCACGTCACCGCAAAGAAGATAAATTACGTACTGCGGCAAATGCCAATGAACTTTTGAGAAATATAAATAGAACTGTGCGGTCTCGTCGTCGTAAAAATAAGACTCGGCGCAATCGTTAAATGTATATAGTTTTGATAAGTCTAAATATTAGACTATTCAAATACGGCGTCGGCGTGTAGACCGCTTTCGTTTATTTGCCCTGCGAGTTTTACGTCTGCGACGGGCACCCCCACCAAGATTATTATTGTTGTTGCCGTTATTATTGTTGTTGCCGTTATTATTGTTGCCGTTATTATTGTTGTTATTATTGTTATTTGGCAAATGTGCTGCAATTAAGTCAACTAAATCATCATTTCCAGTTCTTTGCGCTAACATTAGTACAGTATTTCCATTAATATCTTCTAAATCAAAGGAAAAAGCACTTTCTTCTATGTACTCATCTTTTAGAAGTGTTTCAGCAATGTCGTAATGATTATTCATGACTGCTAACATAAGTGCGTTACGATCTTGTCTATTTACAGTAGCCGTATAGACAATATCACCATCATTGTTCTCATTATAGTAATTCAAAAGTCTATTCACAATGTCAGTATGTCCATTTCTAGCTGCAAACATCAATGCTGTATTTCCATTATGGTCTTGTATATTAACATTTATTCCAGGAAATTCTAAAAGTTCTTCAACAAAATCAATATTTCCATCTCTAGCTGCCAGAATTAACATTCTTGAGCGTTCTTCTGCGTAATTCATCCCTACATTCCTCTAATATTTTTTGATAAACGTAGCCAACATTTATCAAAAATAAAAATACATTTAACGACGGCGGTTTTGCTTCGTAAGGCGCCGGGTCAAGCGCCTATTCTTATTCACCCTGCGAGTGCGACGGCGATTCTTACGCTGAGAGCGCAACGATTTACGCGGGAAAAACGGTGGGGTCATCCGCATCGCAACTGGCGCACGACGCGCTACCGTACCGGCGGGTAGAATATACGACCGGTCATCTAGGCGCGAATTAATATCCTCAATTAGACCACCGCCGTTCATCACGACGTTGTTGTTCTGCTCTTGTCCAATATAATTATAAAATTTAACACGTCCGTTTACAACCATGTCCTTTTCGGCGGTTTGCGGGGCAAATATATCTTGCCACTGAGCTTGGGGATCATCACGTGGACGACTCATATACCAATCCATCAAAAGTAAATAATCGTCTTTTCCTACAACTTGTACAATATAATCAACTTGGTCATATGACATATAATACCATTTTTCCGCATCTATGTTATCATAGAGTACATTTTGATATGAAGGTAAACCATCAGCCAGGGGCTGATCTGGTTTATGTTCTTTGGCGATTTCAAACGAATCCATCTTCCTAATGATTACGACGAGTTTTCTTGCCGTGTTTTTTGGACACTTTACGAGTTGCTTTCCACTTTCCGTTGATACGTTTTTTATAAGGGCGCTGGATTCTAGGATTCCATTTTACAATATAATAACCGGTGCGGTCTTTGTAGATGTCGGAGCCGTCTTTATACACACCATAGACCGTTTTTCCTACAAGTCCGCCACGACGCATTCCACCTTCCATCGCGACGTCTTCGTCGTAAACATAGAATTTACGAGGTCCACCAGGTGCCTGATCGTTCATACTAACAAGTGGAGCACGTAAGTGGCCTACTCCAAATTGAACGGGCATCCACTGATCTTCTTCATATTCTGTATCAGGATCTTGACTCCAGCCCACTGTCTTACGTTTGTATATAAGATCGCCGTTTACTCTATTGTTTAATTTATTATTTACACGTGCAATATAATCCTCAATAAAGTTACCATTTTTGAAATAGTAGTATTTTCCTTCAACAATATCGGGAAAATCTACCATACGATAGTGCTCTAAATTGCCCCACTGAGGGCTATTGGGAGCATGCTCAAGTGCTTCCTGCTTGTCCATTCCTAATGATTACGGCGAGTTTTCTTACCGCGCTTTTTTAAAGCCTTGCGTGTCGCCTTGCGAGTCTTATAAGACTTAAACCGTTTGTATGTACCGCCTTCCATATTATTATTTCCTCCTAAATTCATACCGGGACTATATTTATATAGTCTAATATCTTTATTTTGAAAAGAGGCAATAGGAAAGTCTACACCTTGCTCTATATTATCAACCCAAGGTCCTAGCGGAGCTTTAGTTCGTGCTTTATAAAACGTAAAAATATAATCATCTCCTTGTATATCTTCATATTCAGCTAATAAATTAAAATATGAAGGACCTACAAAACGTCCACCGTTTCCTCCCATATAATAAAACGAACCAGGTTGAAGATCTTGAAGATCTACAAGGTCGTAATCGGGTAAAATAATATCATCTACCTCAGGTAATACCTGATCGGGTAGATGAGCCTCCGCTTCTGCTTGGTTCATTTCTAATTAGTGCTCATTTTTAAATGGGTGCTTAATCATGCGTATGAAAATCACACGCAATAACCATTTTGTTTCCATCTTTCACCCATTGCCACTCCATTTCAACATTCTTTCCTAATTTTTTACCTAATTTCTTAGAAGCCGTCATCATCTTTTTGGCGGTATACTCATCATTCACATACATTGTAAATAACAACATTTATTATGAACAGATAAAATAAAAAGTGGAGAAAATCCTCTAATACCACGCTTTTGTCTCCGCCGTCGGCGCAAACTGGCGCTCTAGGTCCGGCGTCCACTTACGGAAGTCGTTGTACTCCCAAACGCGGTTGCTATCCTTATCAACTACACCACCCTTGTCAAAAAAGGGGTCGTTACGCATCCGGTCCGAAATCTGGATAGACGCCTTGGCATCAGGTGTCTGGTTGCTTAATCCGGCGGTTGTAGCGAGTCCAATCGTCTTGGCGTCCTCAAAGCGTTCCTTACGCGTCTTGGGAATAATCTCGGTAACGGCATACTGACCCTCATCGGTCTTGGTGATGACGGGCGTCCAGTTGGGATCATTCTCGTAAATCTTGGTCACCATCTTTGCTACCTCCTCGGTCTCAGAGTCTACAACATGCTCTGAGATGTCGGTAGGGCGGTAGGAAGCAAGAATCTTCTGCTCACGCATATACTCAGCTTCGGCATCGGGAGGCATTACAGTCTTGCCGTTTACAGTGTTGAAGAAGGCGCCAGATTTGGGTTCCTTCCAGTAGTTGTCCATACGTCCTGCTATGAACTCATCTTCTTTTTCTGCGCGGTTCTCGGAATTGAACGGTAGATTTGCCCAATCCAGATTGTGCTTCTCCATTAGCTCGTTCTTCGCCTGTTTGGAAATAGTGTTTCGGGATATATCTTCGGATTGGAATACACGATTGTATTCATAGTCATCAAGGTTGTCAATAGGGGTACGTGCGGAGGTCTCCTCGCCGTTACCTGCCATATCTAGGACATCGCGAGTAGGTCCTTCTAGGTTGAAAGCCTTGGGCGGTGCGGCGCCGTTGCCGACCCCGCCAAGGATACCAAAGACGGGTTCACGGTCATCGGTGACGGGCGGAGGAATACACTGGGAGCCACCAGAATAGAGACCGTTCAAGTATGTGATATAGTCTGACATTGTGTAAAAAGTCTGACCGGTGGGAACGACGGAAATACGACCGTCGGGACCACGAACGGCGGCGGTGGGACAGCCCTTCGCATTCTGACTTAAAATACCATTGGAGGTATCCTGCGCCATCTTGTTGGCGGCGGCAATCGTCTCGGCATCAGTAAACGCCTCGGCAATTACCTTAAAATTCGTACGAAACACAATAATTGCAAGCATAACTGCTCCGACCACAATGAGCAAAATGTAATTTGACGGCAACTTCATTCTGAGTCCCTCTTAATCTGGTATAACGAATTTATTCACACTAGGTAGAATGTTCCCTCGTAACCAGCGCGGACGATTTCTACCTCGTAAGGAGGCGAATGCTGAGGAGGTAGAGGTGGTGACGGAATCGGTGACGCCGGTTCCGTCGCCTATCCTGACTCCGAACAATCTGAAGAATAATACAAGGAAGAATAACAAAGCTGAGCCCTTACTTGATGTACGTGAGGAGCAGCAGATACCCGAGCTTCACCAGCTCATTCTGAGCAGTCCGACAACGTATATTCTTATTCACGCGGACTGGTGCGGTCATTGCCACCGGTATATGCCGAAGTTTAAGGATATTGCGAAGACGCCGGGACGTGTAGCAAATATGGCGGCGGTACACCACGATATGGTGGAGAAGGTGCCGGAGCTGAAGAATGCGAAGATTACTGGTTATCCGAGCGTCGTTAAGGTGACAAATGGCAAGGTAGAGGACTATAAGGTCCCTGGTAGCCCTGAGACCACGAACGTTGTACCGCAGATGAACGATCCGAAGGTGATGAAGCAACTAGTAAAGGCAGTAGAGACAGCACAACCGAACGCCAAGATTCCCGGTCCCCAGGGCGTTCTGCTAAGCAATACCAACTTCCTCAAGAAGAATGCGGAAGTGACGAAGAATAGTCCTCAGGCGGGAGGTGCGTACGGATCGGTGTTGAGCACGTTTGTAAACGCCCTGAATAAGGCGGGACCGGCGGCGCTCCTTTTGCTAGGCAGCACACTGCTACCGAAGCAGAAGCGCGGTAAGACCTACAAGTCGCCAAAGAAAGCCAATCGCCGTGGGTCTACTCGTCGTAATCGCTAAATAGTCGCTAAAAAATTGAAATTTATAACGCTGCAAAATCCAGAGACAGCAATGGGCGCTACACAAACTAAACACACTTTCGATGATATTGTTTCGCAACTGAAGCGGAACAATATTACCGTGGTAAGCACACACAGCGACCGACGATACCTATACGCAGTGATGAAAAAGGATGATATACTCTTCGTTGTACGACAGTTTATCAAGACCGAAAAATTCTCCCTACGTCACGCCGACCGTGGTATCTTCTACTTTAATACAGTTGAAGAGGCGCTGGATATTGTAAATTCCCTCAAGAAGACCACAAAGTGTACAATTTCTGCGAGTCTGTGGGATGCCGAACATTCAAGCGAACGTGAACTACGATTCACCTTTCATACGTACGATTTACAGGAGGCTGCAAAGGAATATGAATTCCTGAAAGCGAAACTTGCAAAGATGTTTATTGAGCTACGGGAGCTCACACCGAAAATGCAAGCAATTTGTATTCTTCCACAACTCAACGTGGATGCCGTCAGGACAATGACAGTTATGGAGTTTGGTATGAAGTGGCAGGACTTTTCGAAGAAGCCACTGCGCTTTGCGGCGCAACCCGCGTATGCCCCAAGTTTCTCTTACCCCCACGCGCATCCTCACACTCATTAGACAGTTAGCCGAGCGTAAAAAATTGACTTTTTTGCTTCGCAACAAAAGGTAAGCACACGAATGTATGACCCAGAAAAAGACAACCTAGTATTCCAGTGTAAGGACATCCTGAGTCGCGATGCCTTTCCTGATTCTCCGCTGGACAGCGACGACGACCGCAGGTCAGCCGATGACGCCAAGCCACAGAAGATGTATCAGATTCTTCTTTTCGGCACCGACCCGCATGGACAGTCCGTTGCCCTTCAGGTCACCAACTTCAAACCATACTTCTATGTCAGAATTCCAGATTGCCTTGCCACAAACGATACGGCAAAGAAGAATCTTCAGGCGTGGATTCTGGACGGCGTTCCGCAAGAATCTCTCTACGCCGTGTCCCTAGATTACGTAGACCACGGCGTTCTAATGGACTATAACGGAACCAATAAGGGAACGTTTCTGAAGATTACGGTGCCGACAATTGCCCTGTGGCGCACATTGAAGGACCGTGTGGTGGATAAGGCGTCCACGCCGATTGGCTACGATACACGATCTCTCTTTGGTATCGGCGCCGTTGCCACCCTTGCCAAGCACAGCCCAACGGGGGATATACACTCCGCCACGCCAGACGGAAAGCGAGTGGCGCTCAAAGTGTATGAGGCAAACATTGACCCCGTTCTACGATTCTTCCATCTTCAGGATATTAGTCCGGCAGGATGGGTGAAGGTTCCAATGAATCACTGGGAGTTCGCCGATTCGGATGATGCGAAAGTGAAGGTCTATGCGGTTGCCGAGTGGGTGGACGTCTATCCTGCCGATGATGCCGGTATGGCACCGTTCCTAGTGGGTTCGTGGGATATAGAGTGTAATTCATCCCACGGCGACTTTCCGATTGCCGTCAAGACGTGGCGCAAACCAGTGCGCGAATTCCAGGAAACCGGCATTCCAAACACCGTCAAAGAAATGGTCCAACAATTAGCCGATGCTATTGTTGGAAAGCCAGGAAAACTTTCGCCGATTTACATCAATACGCGTAAACATCATTTCCCTGTTACGGTAGAATCGCTTACAAAGGCAATCGCCGACACTTACCAGCGTGAAGGGCAGTTCAAGAATGCGTTGGCTGCACTCAGGGTGGCAGAGAACGCCGATGCCCGTGATAGGGCAATCATAGCTCTTGATAAACTTCTTACATCCACATTTCCGCCTATTGCCGGTGACGAAATCATTCAAATTGGCATTGTGCTGTATCGCAAGACAAAGCCGGTGAGTAAACATATTTGGGTGCTCAACTCGGTAGATGAAAATACGGTACGACCTCCAGGTGAATTGGTACCGATTGAAGTCTTCTCCTACGAAGATGAGGCAACCCTTTTACGGGCGTGGTTTCAGTGGCTCGGCAGGATAGACCCTGATATCCTTATCGGTTATAACATCTTTGGTTTTGATTCTCAGTATGTTTGGGAGCGCCTGGCAGAGTTGGTCGGCGAGAAGGAAACGTCGCGGTTAACATCTCCGCTATCTTGTTTGAAATCCCGCCCCACCAAGCTGGAAGAGAAGTTTCTATCGTCATCGGCAATGGGTGATAATACAATGCACTTTATGAACAGCCCAGGTCGGCTACAGATTGATTTACTTCCCTATATTCGCCGTAATCACAATCTGGATTCTTACAGTCTAGATAATGTATCGGCAACGTTTGTGAGCGGTGCGGTGAAGTCAATCACACAACTAAAAGACGAAGAATTCGTTGTGGCAACCAAGTCTACAAAGGGTACGGTCGCCGGTAGATTCATCACACTGATGGACGACGAGAATGACCGGATTGTGGAAAAGGCGGAAGTCCTTTCCGTTGAGCCAACCAAACTCCAAATCCGTATCAAGGGTGGTAAGGCAAAGCTAGAGGATAATGGTGGAATCCCCACACGGTGGGCGCAGGTGAAGGACGATGTATCACCGAAGGATATCTTCCGTTTCCACCGAGGAACCCCGCAGGAACGTGGAATCGTAGCCCGTTACTGCTTACAGGATTGTGACCTGGTAATGGAGTTGTTTAATAAGTTGGAGATTCTGAATAACTCGGTGGCTATGGCAAATGTATGCTCTGTACCGGTCAGTTTCATCTTTCTAAGGGGACAGGGTGTGAAGATTGAGTCGCTTATCTTTAAGGAATGCCGTAAGGCGGACCAGTTGATTGAGGTGATGCCGAGCCCTCCCCGTTATGCTGAAGGAGAAGAGCCCCCAATGTCTGAAGAGCACCAGGACGACGATACCTTTGAGGGTGCGATTGTCCTAGAGCCGAAAACCGGCATTTACATCAACGACCCGATTACTGCTGATGATTTTGCCTCACTATATCCGTCGTCTATTATCTCAGAAAATATCAGCCACGATACCCTTATTTGGGTGAAGGACTACGAAAATGACGGAGTCACGTTTCGTGAACTACGCGAAGGTTCGGACCGCTACGATAATCTTCCCAATAATACCTATGTGAACATTGAATTTGATATCTTGCGACCGGATCCGGCGGATACACGGAAACATCCGACGAAAATCAAGGACGGCAGACGTGTAGCACGGTATATCCAGAATCCTCAGGGTACGATTCCCCGTATTTTGGAAATGCTCCTCAGTTCCCGTAAGAAGTGTCGTAAACAGGCGGAGAAGGAGCCTGATGATTTTAAGAAGGCGCTACTGGATGCTCAGCAGTTGGCGTACAAGCTGACTGCCAATTCACTGTATGGTCAGCTAGGTTCAGGAACGTTCAAGGTACGGCGGCAAGTTTTAGCGGCATCCACGACCGCCTACGGTCGTAAACAGCTGATGTTTGCCAAGACTGTGATTGAGACCCTGTATGGCGGTGGCAAGGACCCACGATGCGACGCCGAGTGTATCTATGGCGATACGGATTCTATCTTCCTCCGTTTCCGACCGAAAGACCCCGCTACCGGTAAGCCGTTGACCGGCGACGCGGCGCTCAAGGCGGCGAAGGACCTTACGATTGAATCGGGCAAACTGGTCAGCTCGTGTCTCAAACCACCCCACGACTTTGAGTTTGATAAAATCTTTCGAACGTTCTGTCTCCTGTCAAAGAAGCGCTACGTGGGCGATATGTCAGAAGACGGTCTCACTCCCGACGATTTCCACCGTAAAAGTATGGGTATTGTGATGAAGCGCCGAGATAACGCCCCGATTGTGAAGTATGTGTATGGTGGGGTACTTGAGCGTATTCTGGATCCGACCCGACCTGTGGGAAGCTCAGGCGTGAAGGATGCGTTTGACTATGTTCAGTCCACGGCAAAGGACCTTCTTGCGGGTAAGTTCCCAATAACAAAGTTGATGATTACCAAATCTCTAAGAGCCGATTATGCGAATCCGTCCCGCATTGCCCATAAGGTCTTGGCGGACCGTATTGCCGAGCGGGACCCAGGCAACAAGCCGTCCACAAGTGAGCGTATGTCGTTCGTGTACATTGAGTCAAAGGCAACATTACAGGGTGAGCGGATTGAAACACCAAGTTTCATCAAGGAGCACAACTTAAGACCGGATTATAAGCATTATATTACAAATCAGATAGCAAAGCCGGTGGCGCAAGTGTTTGCCTTAGAACTAAGCAAACTTCCTGGCGTCAAGCCCCACGATCTAGAGGCTTGTAAGAAAGCGAAGGATCCAGTGGCGGCACGAGAGAAACTTGCTGAAGAATTGCTATTTAGGTCTTTGCTCAAGGCGGATGCGATGGTAACAAGCGGACAGCGGTCCATTACCTCGATGTTTGCTAAAAAATAGATTGCCATAATAAGAATGTCCAATAATAATCTTTTTTTTGGTCCTATGGAAAATTTAGAAAATCCTAAAAATTACCGACCTCAAGTATATGGGTCCCAGCAAAATACGAGAAAAAATGTGAGAAAAAATATGAGAAAAAATACGAAAAAAAATAATAACAAAAACAAAAACAAAAACACCTTAAGGAATAAACCGAAGGGACCACCGTTTGCGTTAATGACTCGTAATGAATTAAAAGAATTAGAAAAAACTATGAAAAATTACAATTATATGTAATAAATAGAGGATGTCAACCAATGAAGCCGAGACACAGTCTGGGCTTCAGTGGAATTCAACAATAGATAAGATGATGGCGGACTGGTGTGACCAATCCAAGTGTTTTAATTGGATGCATACACAGGCGTATTCACATTTTAGTAAACGTGCGCTTACAATGTCTATTACAACAAATATTGTGATTTCGCTCAGTGGCATAGGAAATCTGATTGTAGGAGCGGTAACAACGGACGCGACAAAAACATCTATTATTTTTGGGTGTATATCTATTGGTGTAGGCATTGTAAATATGATACAGGATAAATTCAATTGGACGACTATAGCAACGAATCATAAGCAATCAGCGGAAAAATGGGATATTATAACACGTAAGATAGAAGAGCAATTAGCGATTCCGTATAGTGGTCGTAAGGATTGTGGAACATTTTTGAAATACATTAAGCAGGATATCAATATAGTATCGGAGACAAATCCGACGATTCCGAAAGATATTCGCAATCAATGTGCTGAAAAGTTTAGCAAAATCAAGGATTTCGATATACCGGATATTTGCGGACATGTGGAGCATACGGCAATTTACGTGGCTGAGCCACTACAGGTCCCTTTGTTAAGCAACGAAGTAAAAGATGAAAAAAATTGAGTAAACATACGCTGTAAAATCAAACAGCACAATGGCGTCCTCACTTCTAAGTATCATAAATAAGACAATTTGTCTATCGGATAATATCAACATTCCCAATGATGATACAATCCGCGTGGTCAGTATTATTGGCAAGGCGCGTATGGGAAAATCTACTTTCCTAAATGCGATGGTCAATCATATTGAGGGCACAAGCACACGCCCGTTCGCGACGCAGAGTGACGACAATCACTGTACGCGGGGCATTGATTACTACTATAGCAAGTCCAAGTCTATTCTACTGTTGGACTGCCAGGGTCTAGCACTAGAGGATTCAAGTCATGACCCGCTACTTCTACTTATCACGTATCTCACCAGCGATGTTATTGTATTTAATGAGCGTATGATGCTACAAAATGAGGCGCTCAAGCTTCTGGAGCCGATTTGTACGTTTATGAATTATCTGGATGTTGACCAGGTAGAGAAGCCACGGCTCCTCTTTCGTATTTCGGATGCCGACCTAGTAAAGAACCCTGCCGAGAATCTACGCAAGGTAATGACACAGTACAATGACCAGTATCAGTCTATTCGTGATACGGTTGCTCATCTCTTCCAAACTCCTCTTAATATTGTAAAGACAGATACGCTGGATAAGGCGACCAAAAAGTCTGTTGAACAGGGTGATTACACAACCTTGCTTAAGAATGAAAAACTAGGATTCGCAACGGCAATCACACAGATTCTAGAGACTCTGCCAACGGGCAAATCCGCCACCGACTGGAAGACTACACTCACCTCAATTGTTAGCGCTATCAACAATAACGAGAAGATAACGATTGATAAGCTGGATGTGATTACCCAAATCGCAAAGCGGGATATGTTGGAGTGGGAGCAACGGCTGACGGTATCAGAGCCAGAACTCTTTATGGATATCCATACGGATGGACTACGAAAGACCTATCTTGAGCGTGTGGAGCCACGTATTGCCAGGAAGCGTACAATTCTGAAGCAGTTTGCGGAGGAGTTTGAACGCCTACCTGCCAGTGTCAAGCTACCTTACGAATTTGAGCTAGAGAAGCGTCTCGCAAAGCCAATTCAGAAGGCGACCGCCGAATCCGCGGCGGCAGCAGACAAGGCAATCGCAACCCTGCTACTAGATGCCCAGCGGAATCGCCAGTTCACGCTGACCAATAAGGAGGAGGCGTTCATCGGCAGGGTAGCGCCACCGCTAGAGGAGTTCGCAACCCTAAGCGCCACGCTGTCCAAGTACTATGAGCCAACGGCGCAGAAGTATGAAGACTGGATGACGGCACAGGAAGATACGTTAAACGCGGCTATTGAACAGGCGAAGCAGAAGGAGCGCGATTACTGCGTCGTACTTGCCACAACCTACCAGGAGGCGATGGACACCTTCCGCGCCGAGGCGCAGAAGATTGTAAATATGAACAAGGACACTCCTGCTACCGAGGAGATGAAGACGATAATTACAACAGCGCTTCAGGATATGCTGACAAGTCTACGTAAGCAGATGCTGAGCAAGGCGACGGCAAATCTGAAGCACACACCTATTGCTATTGTTGGAACGTTCAGGGATACAGTGCTTACGACAACAATGAAGGACCTTGCGGAAGCGCCAATCATTCCTCAGCACACTCTAGTAAGCGATTCGTACGATGGATTCGTAGAAAGTATTCAGAAGTATGAGGCGCTCTACGTTGATATGGTCAAGTCTAGGTTTATGAAACTAGACGAAGATAGCAAATCGTACAATGAGCGGTTGGAGAAGATGGTTGAGATGATGAAGCACGAGTCGGCACGAATCTTGGAAGATTGGGTTCGGCTACAAAGGGAGAATGAGCAGTATAAGAAGCAACTTTCAAAGCTAGAGGATATGACGGAGGATCCTACAGATCTAGAGAAGCCAGTTCCTAGTGCTCCTATGGCAGTGATTGTTCTTAATGAGCCGAAGAATGTGCCGTTGGCGAATGTGAAGTGCTGTGGCTGGTGGGGACGCAGACAATAGGTGGCAAAAAATTGAAACCGGCAATCTTTTTTACCGCAACTGGTACAGTTGCCGTATAAAATGTCTTCCTCTCTCGTGAAGATTGTTAACAAGCGCCTTACCCTTTCTGGCACCCTACGCATTCCTGAGAATGATAATATTCGTATCATTAGCATTCTTGGCAAGGCGCGTATGGGTAAGTCTACTTTCCTAAATTCTATTGTCTATTGGCTACAGGGGGAACAGGGCGAGTTCACCCCGCCGTTCGCTACGCAGGACGACGATAATCACTGTACGCGTGGCATTGACTATTACTACAGCAAGTCCAAGTCTATTCTACTGCTGGACTGCCAGGGATTGGCTCTAGAGGACTCGAGCCACGACCCGATGCTTCTGCTGTTTACCTACCTCATTAGCGACCGTATCATCTTCAATGAGCGGATGATGCTTCAGAATGAGGCGCTGAAGCTGATGGAGCCGATTTGCGCGTTCATGAACTACATTGAGACGGATGACTTTGAGAAGCCCCGCCTTTTCTTCCGTATTTCGGACAGCAACAATATGTCAACGGATCCGGCTATCAATCTGAAGAAGGTGATGGCACGGTACAACGACCAGTACCAGTCCATTCGCGACAGTGTTGCCCATCTGTTCCAGCCGGATATTGGTATCATCAAGACTGATATGCTGGATAGGAAGACAAAGGCGGCGGTTCAGGCTGGGTCGTACGCTGAGTTGTTTGAGGAGGAAGGGCTAGGGTTTACAAAGGCGGTTGAGACGCTCTTTGCCGATTTGCCGAAGGGGCGACCGGCAAAGGCGTGGTTGAAGGAGGTGCCGAAGTACGTTGAGAATATCAATAATAACGAGAAGATTACGATTGATAAGCTGGATGTGGTGACGATGAACGCCCAACTAGAGATTCTCAATTGGAATAAAGATAATATTCCTCCAGAACTCTTCACGCCTATTATTGTT